>JAQZBX010046290.1:0-20810 GCA_029593785.1 Cabassous unicinctus | reverse complement strand
CTCAAACTATCCAATCATGTACTGACACCTAAAACTTAAGGCACTTCCCTTTTCCCTCCCCTTTCCCTGCTTATAAAAGAGCTGATTGTAACCCGCTCAGCGGAAGAAGCCGCAGAGAAGCCATGTTAGCAGAATAAAGAACACAGTTTTTTGTTTTGTCCGTGTCTAGTCTCATTCCTTCGCTGAATAGCTCGTCGCCACCGTTGATTTGTCCCGCGGGCCGGTAGCACTCTGCTTGACTGTCCGTCCACAACTTCTCAAACATTGCTAATCATCATGCTTAGCAGGATGATTTTTTACCAAATAAGGAGAAGGGTAAAATATTAAACCCCTCTCTTTATAACTTGCCATCCTGAGGGCAGTTCATTGTAATCTGTCTAGGCCACATGACGGGGTTGCAGAATGTTCGAGAAGGGAGGCGTTTTATCACAGTTTCAGCCTCTCACTGCTCATCAAACTTGATGTGATTCCTTTCTGTTGTATATCAACAGTGCTGCAGGGAGATTATATTTGTCTCTTAAAAGTCTAATGCTCTTCAAACACTCATTACAGACCCGCAGGAATGGGATTGTTGGTTGAACTATGTGCACACTTAAATTTTTAATAACTAGAGGCAGATAACTTAGAAAAGGGGCTCTCAGTTAAGTTACCAACAGCAGTCTATGAAGGTGGAGGCTTCCCTACATTCCACCAGCCATGGTTGGTATCATTCTTTTAACTTTTGTCAATCTGGTCCCAGAGCAACAAATGGAATTACATGTCTCACCTTTATCTCAACCTCAATGTGAAAAGGTGTCAGCTTTGAATTCAGCCAGGACTAACTTGGTGAAGAAGGTCAAAGCAGGCTGTCTGGAGAAGTTGGTGGGATACCTGGTGCCTGCCTTCCAGGGTGGGGACTTCTCTTTCATCACCAACTTCCTACATTGCTACAGAGACTTGGCTACCACCCAACAGGTCCTGGACCTTCTCTTCACAAAGTGAGCACCTGACCCCACCATATCTGCCACTCTGCCACATACTAGCAGTCTATCTTGGGAATGTTATTTCACCACACTGAGTCTCAGCTGGCTCCTCTGACAAGTGGAGTGGAGAGAGGACAAATTCATAGGGTTAATATGAGGGCTAACTAGAATAAACCATGGAAAGCATTCATATGGTCCCTGGCTCTGGGTAAAGGGCTGCCAAGGTGCTGTGGTTATTTATATTTATTATTTTCCTCTCCCTATGAAGAAGTGCTCTGATCCCTCTTTGGCTCTGAGGCCATGGTCAAACCAATTGTCACATTTCTAAAGAAGATTTGAAGTTTATCTCAGGGGCCCTCATCCTTTGGATACCTAGAATAGGGGTCCCAGGAGGCTGACCGTAGAGACTCAGAGCCTTTCAGTTATCTGGGAAGGTGCTGGTTGGTACTCATTCATTTAACATATATATATACTGAGACCTGCTATTTGTAGGCACATCTCTAGGCATTTAGCATAATTTAATGAACAAAACACAAATTCCTGTTCCCTGCGGTAACATTCTAGTGGGGAGTCAGTCACAAACCCATGAAAAGCAGGTAGTGTACACAGTACATTAGAAGTAATGCCACCTGGCCTACTCTAGATATGGATTCATCCTCCCAGACACTCAAGGGGATGGTGGACCTATCAACCAAATTAAAAAGTGAGTAGACTTTGGGACAGTAGGAGGGAATCTTGTCTCCAAAGAACAGTGGGGTTCAGTATGTACTGGGGGATGTTGGCTAGGAGAGGCTGGGCTGAACCCTGAGTCCAACACATCTGATGATTCTTCTTACAGGGCCGAGGTATGGGGACTTCCTGCTGTAGGAGGAAAGAGCTCAAAGTGAGCTCTGGATGGGGCCCTGGGCTCCCTGGGGAGGAAAGAGAAGGCTAGGATTTCTGGGCCAGCTATTGAGAGAATCAATCCCCACCACAGCCCATTTCCAGCTCTTTTTGCCCCATCTTGTCCTCTCCACCCCATAATCTTTGTTGAAGAAAGGGAGTTGTGGTGAACAACCAACTCACAGATCTCAGTCAAGGAAACTTCAGCTGCATTAGTGCTAAGCCAGGCTTGATTCCCACCTATCAGAATATCATCAGTGGGAGGAAGATACTCACATATGGTGTTCAGAATAACGCAGCATGTTGGAGCTTGAACTACATGTTGAGGTGCAATGACAGTCCCTGAGAAAGGTGAGGCATGAGGACATACTCTGCTTGATCTTGCATCCATCAGATATTTGTGATCACAGCGCAATGAACAGAGCAGGCACAACCCCATCTGGCTCTTATAGAATTAGTATTCCCATGGGTAAAGGGGCCAAGAAAGACAGACAGAAAAGTATATCAAGCTTCCCTGAAGAAGGGCAGAACTGGGCAGACTAGTGACTGAAAGATACTTAAATCTAGACTTTGCTGGAACTCTGCCCATTGACCAGTCCTGCTACCTCCAGGACAGCCAGAGGGGTTTGGAGTGTGGGGTGTGGCTGGCATGCTGAAGAGCAGGGTCAGGCACTGGGGCCCAGCCCCTGCAGGGGTGCTGTGGGAGGGCAGTGTGGAAGGAAAGGCCAGGTCTCTGACCCTGTTTCCCTCCTGACTACCCCCAGTGCCATCTCCTTCATCCTGAGCACTTGGCTGTATGGATTCTCAGAGGATTTCAGTCAGCACCCACACTTTCTGGCCCTCCATGTGCTGGTGCCCTACCTATAGCTCGATCTGCCTGGATCAGAGTTAAAGCAGGTTGCCCAGCTTCTGCTTACCCAGCATGAGCAGGTGGGGCCATTCAGGAAGAGGCAGAGAGTGAGCAGGAGTGGGGGGTGGGTACCCATGAGCAGGTGATGGGGAAAACTAGGGGGCAGGACACAGAGAAGAGCCTCAGAAGCTACTGTTGGGCCAGGAACAAAGAAAGAGTAACCTCAGACCACACCTCTGGTGGACTGCAGTCTGGGAAGAGTTACTAGGGTGGGGTGTTTGGGCTTGAGCTTCTCAAAGGCCATGGGTTATTTTGCTGCTTTGAAATGATAATGGAATGGCAGACATGTGGGTGAACTTTTCTCCTCTTGCAGTTCTAACACGAGTTCCAGAGCCAGGCCTACAACCAGACCTTGAGTTAGACTTCCCTGTAGGAACTCCTCTGCCACGAGATCCAGCTCTAGATCCAGGTCCTAAACTGGAGGCAGCTCAAAGTTTAAGCCATCTCTAGAGTCAGCTCTAGTGCTTACTCTTGCAGCTGCTCAAAAGGTAGAGACTGAAGGAGTCTCACTGTCTCCCAACATAAGCCCACCCTGTAGAGAGGAGAGAGAAACCCTCTTCCACTGAGTGAAATGGCACCCAGTTAGGACAACCGATGTTTAATCTCAGGCTCTGCAAGTGCCAAAGTGCCAGCTTCCTAGGTTTTAGGACAGAAGAGATGGGAATTAGTTGGGAGGGATTATGCAGGGGGGAGTTCGGAGATTGACTGAATTCTGTATAAAAGATGAAGGAAAACATTCGGGTAGGGACAATATATTTTTTGTCGCAAATAGTAAGTTCTTTTTTTAATTTTTTTAAAAAAGATACTTAGATTACATAAATATTACACAAAAAATATAGGGATTCCCATACGCCACACCTCCCACACCTCCCACAACCTCCCACATAAACATCCTTCATTAGTGTGGCACATTAATTGCAATTGATAAACACATCTTGGGGCTTTGCCATTAAACATGGACCATAGTTCACATTGTAGACCACATTCTCTCCCACACAGTTCTGCATGTTATGTGATGATATAAAATGGCCCTGTATCTGTCATGGCAATGTCACTCAGGACAATTCCCAAGCCCCAAAAAAGCCCCTGTATTACAACTGGTTTTCCTTCTCCCTGCCCCCAGAGCCTCCAGTGGCCACTGGCTCCACATCAATGTTGTAATTTCTTCCATTGCTTCAAACACAATATGTCTATAGTAGAATACCAGTAACTCCACTCTAGTCCATAGCTCTTTCCCCCACCCTGAGGAGTCTGGGATGGTGATGTCCACTCCACCTCCAACTGAGAGGGGGCTTATATCCCATGGGGAAGATGGATGGGATTATCCTGCCTGCAGCTTCAGACTCTCTCCATTCCCTGGGATGGCTGTTGTCCATCATCATCTCCCCGCCAGTTGTCCTGGGTGAGTCCAATGAGCTGTGGAGAAGGAATTGCTGCTCCACCAAGGTTCTGGGCCCAGATGGCACATGTACAGCCCAAAGACTCAAGTCTTTGCACATACACCTACAAACTCCAGCACCAAGTATAGGTTTGAATAGACGGGACAGATGAGCCATGTGCAGGGAAGACAAAGTTGAGTCCAACTCTGTCACTCTCAGGAGCACAAACTCCAAAGTAGGGCCCACTTGCATGGCAACAAACTCCAGAGCTATCCACCCTGACATAGGACCTGAGTGTCTCCAGCGCCCTCAGGAGCCCCATTATTTGTGGGTGATATTCACTTTGGAATTCTATGAGATCCTACTGAGATGTGCATAAGCGTTACCTCTGGGATGACCTCCCGACTCATTTTGAAGTCTCTTAGCCATATAAACTCATTTGTCTTTGCCTTTTCCCCCTTTTATTCAAGGTTTTTTTCCAGTCGCATTGCCAGTTGGCGCTTGGTAGCAATCCCTTGGTGCCAGGAAGACTCATCCCCGGGAGTCATGTCCCACACTGGGAGGAAGGTAATGCATTCATATGCTGAGTTTGGCTTACAGATAGGCCACATTTGAGCAACAAGGAGGCTCTCAGGAGGCAACCCTTAGGCACCCATAAAAATAGGCTAAGTTTCAATTTCAAGAGCAAAGACTCATAAGGCTAGTCATCAATATCAAGGGCCCATCAGTGGATCATCCTCCTTCGCCAGTCACTGCCTCTACACTTGGGGGACTGTTGCTGCTCCCTTAGAGAATGTGGCAGAGCTCTCCAGGATGGGAATTCAGTATTCTCTCATTTATTGAGTGATTCTCCATCCACTGTGACAATGTGAACATTTGAACATTTTTATATACCTTATATTTATGCTCAGGTGAACTTCCTCCCATACATCCCTCATCCCTGACACCCCACACCAATGATCCTCCCCCACCCCACTTGTAACCCTTCTGTGATCCAAACCTTCTTCAAAGATGAAGCCATTACAATAGCTGAATACAATTAATAGGAAAATGAAATAATAATAAGTTCAAATGTACGAGATAAAATACGTATTTTTTAAAAAAAAAAAAACTAAAAATAAAATGAAATTAAAAGATTGGGATATTAAAAAAATGAAAAATATAAAAAAATTTTTTTTGACCATTTGCCTTTCATCACTGCAATATCTGGTATCCAGTCTGTATCATGGCACCTTCCCCCTCTCATTCCCCAGTGTCTCACTGTTTTTCATTTTGTTTTCAAAGAAGTTTTAGGTCACAGCAAAGTCACACACAGAATACAGAAGACTCTCATATACCCAACATCCTTCCCCATCCTACACCCCATATTAATACATTTTTATATGTGGGTGGTAGCATTGTTATAACTGATATACAAATAGTGAAACATAGCTACTAAACATGGTCAATGGTTTACACTATGGTTTACATTCAGACCATACACTTTTATAAATTTTGATGATATTTACCATGTCCTGTGTTCATCATTGCATGGTAATGAAGAACATTTCCACTGACCACTAAATACCCCATTTGATCTTTTCTATTCCTCCCACCCCATCCCCCTGGCCCACAACGACTCCCTGGCTTGACTCGTTGAATGACAAGATTCATAGTTACATGCAACAAGAGGTCTTGACAAACTGACTTGTTCTCCCCTATTAGGAACCGCCCTTGCTCTTCAGAGACTCCCGCCTGTCTATTTCTGAACAAATCGGTCCTCATAAAATTGGGAGTCCAACTCCTCCCCGCTCATTATGTGGGTCTCCACCCACTGATACAACACATTATGACAGAATGAACACTCACACACTCCCTAGAAGCCTGCTCCAGGTACGCCCTATCCCAAATGCCCCCCCAACCAACACCCTAAACCAGTGACTCTTCCTTGTCCTATTGCCATAAGAGAATTCCCACCTCTGTACTTTCATCCTCATATCCACAAATCCCCAGTGTTCACCTGGTCCCTCTCCCAACCCTCCCCCCAGTATCCTGACCTTCTAATCCACCCTTCCCAATCTATCCACATCAACCCTGCACCACCCAACCCAATAATATCACTACCCTCCTGTCCTATCCCTTCAACACACAACTACACTCTATCACTTTACCATAGATTATGTCCATATGGGTGATGGCTCACAACCTTCTCTTTTCCTTCTATTTCTTGTAAACCCATCTTATAGACAATAGCTCTCTGAAACTGCTCAATTTCCTTAATTCATATCAGTGAGGTCATATACTGTTCATCCTTCAATGCCTGGCTTGCTTCGCTCAACATAAGGTCTTCAAGATTCATCCATGTTATCCTGTGTGCTAGCACTTTATTCCTTCTTACAGCTGAGTAATATTCCATTCTACGTATGTACCACATTTTGTTTATCCATTATCCACTCATCTGTTGGTGGGCACCTGGGTTGATTTCAACTTTTGGCAAAAGTGAACAATGTCACTATGAACATTGGTGTGCACATATCTGTTCATGACTTTGCTTTCAATTCTTCAGGGTATATACCCAGCAGTGGAATTGCTGAATCATATCGAAGTTCCATAGTTAGATTTTTGAGGAACTGCCAAACTGTCCTCCATAGTGGCTGGACCATTCTAAAATCCCACCAGCAGTGGATGAGGGTTCCCATTCCTCCACATCCTCTTCAACACTTAATAGTCTGCTGTTTTTTTAATAACCGCCATTCTAAAGGGTGTAAGATGGTATCTCATTGTAGTTTTGATCTGGATTTCCCTAATAGCTAGCAATGTCAAGCATCTTTTCATGTGCTTTTTAGCCATTTGTATTTCTTCCTTGGAGAAGTGTCATTTCAGGTCACTTGCCCATTTTTTATACGGGTTGTTTGTGTTTTTATTTTCAAGGTGTAGGATTTCTTTATATATGCAGGACATTAGGCTCCTATCAGATATGTGGTTGCCAAATATTTTCTCCCATTGGGTAGGCTGCCTTTTTACTTTCTTGATAATGTCTTTTGAGGTGCAGAAGTTTTTCATTTTGAGGAGATCCCATTTATTTATTTTTTCACTTGCTGCTCGTGCTTTGGGTGTGAAGTTCATGAAACCATTTCCTATTACAAGGTCCTGTAGATGCTTCCCTACATTATCTTCCAAGGTCTTTATGGTCTTGGCTCTTATATTTAGATCTTTGATCCATATTGAGTTGATTTTTGTATAAGGTTTGAGATGGTGTTCTTCTCTCATTCTTTTGGATATGGATATCCAGTTCTCCAATTACCATTTTTTGAAGAGGCCATTGTCTTCCAACTGAGTAGGCTTGGTGGCCTTCTCGAATATCAGATGACTGTATATGTGAGGATCTATATCGGGACTCTCAATTCAGTTCTATTGGTCAGTATGTCTATCCTTGTCATACTGGTCAAAGCATTTTGACCACTGTAGCTTTGTAGTGTGTTTAAAAGTCAGGTAGTGTGATACCTCCAACTTCATTTTTCTTTTCCAATATGTCTTTGGCGATTCGGGGCCTCATACCTTTCCAAATAAATTTTGTACTTAGTTTTTCCAATTCATTAAAAAATATAGTGTTGATTTTTATTGGGATTGTGTTAAATCTGTAGATTAGTTTGGTAGGATAGACATCTTGATGATGTTTAGTCTTTCTATCCATGAACAGGGAATATTCTTCCATTTATTTAATTATTCATTGATTTCCTTTAACAGTGTTGTGTAGTATTCTGTATATAAGTCCTTTACATCTTTAGTTAAATTTATTCCTAGGTATTTGATACTTTTAGTTACTATTGTAAATGGTATTTTTTTTCTTGATTTCCTCCTCAGATTGCTCATTATTGGTGTACAGAAATGCTACTGTTTTTTGAGCATTGATCTTATAGCCTGCAACTTTACTGAACTCCTTTATAAGTTCTAGAAGCTTTGTTGTAGATTTCTCAGGGCTTTCTATGTATAGGATCATGTCGTCTGCAAATAGTGAAATTTTTACTTCTTCTTTTCCAATCTGGATGACTTTTATAACTTTTTCTTGCTTCAGTGCTTGAGCAAGTACTTCTAAGACAATGTTAAATAGGAGTGGTGATAGTGGGCATCCTTGTCTTGTTCCCGATCTTAGAGGGAATGCTTTTAGGATTTCACCATTGAAGATGATGTTAACTGTGGGTTTTTTATATATACGCTTTATCATGTTCAGAAAGTTTCCTTCTATTCCTATCTTTTGCAGTGCTTTTATCAGGGAAGAGTGCTGTATTTTGTTGAATGGATTTTCTGCATCTACAGAGATGATCATGTGATTTTTTTCTTTCAATCTGTTTATGTGGTGTATTACATTGATTGATTTTCTTATGTTGAACCATCCTTGCACATGGGATGAAACCCACTTGGTCATGGTGTATAATTCATTTGATATGTTGTTGAATACAGTTAGCAAGTATTTTCTTGAGGATTTTAGCATCTATGTTCATTAGAGAGATTGGTCTATAATTTTCCTTTCTTAAGGCATCTTTGTCTGGCTTTGGTATTAGGGTAATGTTGGCATCATAGAATGAGTTAGGCAATGTTCCTTCTACTTCTATTTTTTGGAAGAGCTTCAGCAGGATTGGTGTTAGTTCTTTCTGGAATGTTTGGTAGAATTCACCTGTGAATCTGTCTGTTCCTGGGCTCGTCTTAGTTGGGAGGTTTTTGATGACCGAGTCTACCTCTTTACTTGTAAATGGAGTGTTGAGTTCATCAGTTTCTTCTTTCATCAATGTAGGCTGGTTGTTAACTTCTAGGAATTTGTCCATTTCCTCTAAATTATCATTCTTGTTGGCATATAATTTTTCAAAGTATCGTCTTATGATACTCTTTATTTCTATGGGGTCTGTGGTGATATACCCTGCCTCATTTCTTATTTTGTGTATTTGCATCTGCTCTCTCTTTTTCTTTGTTAGTCTGGCTAAGGGTTTGTCAATTTTATTGATCTTCTCGAAGAACCAGGCTTTGGTTTTATTTTTTCTAGTGCTTTCTTATTTTCTATTTCATTTAGTTCTGCTCTAATCTTTGTTATTTCCTTCTTTCTACTTCCTTTGGGGTTAGTTTGTTGTTGTTTTTCCAGTTCCTCCAGGTGTGCAGTTAGGTCTTCAATTTTAGCTCTTTCTTCTTTTTTGATATATGTATTTATGGCTATGAATTTCCCTCTCAGGACAGGTTTGGCTGCTTCCTATAGGTTTTGATATGTTGTGTTGTCATTTTCATTCGTTTCAAGGTAGTTACTGATTTTTTTTGAGATTTCCTCCTTGACCCACTGTTTGTCTAAGAGTGTGTTGTTTAACTTCCATATCTTTGTGCCTAATCTGGTTCTCTGGCCCTTAGTGATTTCCAACTTCATTGCATTGTTCTCAGAGAAATTACTTTGTATAATCTCAGTCTTTCTGAATTCATTGAGAGTTGTTCTGTGGCCTAGCATGTGGTCTATCTTGGAGTATGAGCCATGGGCACTTGAGAAGAATATATGTCCTGCTGTATTTGGGTGTAGTGTTCTGTATATATCTATTACGTCAAGATCCTCTAATGTATTGTTCAGAGTCTTTGTTTCTTTATTGATTTTCTGTTGTGATGGTCTAATGGTGATAATGGTGTATTTAGGTACCCCACTATAATTGTAGAGACATATATGTCTCCACTTAGTCTTTCCAGTGTTTGCCTCATGTATTTTGAGGTTCCCTGATTAGGTGCATAAATGTTTATGATTTTTCTTTCTTCTTGATTACCCCTTTTACTAATATATAGTGTCCATCTTTGTCTCTTACAACAGTTTTGCATTTAAAGTTGTTGTTTATTCCCCCGATATTAGTATAGCTACTCCCGCCCTTTTTTTGGTTGTTGTTTACTTGTAAAACTGTTTTCCAGCCATTCACTTTCAGCTTCCTTAAATCCCTGGGTCTTAGGTGGATTTCTTGCAGATAACATATAGATGGGTTATATTTCCTTACCCATTCTGCCAATCTGTGTCTCTTGACTGGTGAGTTTAATCCATTAACATTCAGTGTTATTTACTCTCAAGGAATTTCTTTCATCAGCCATATTTCTTTGGGTTTATGTATGTTTTATGTTGTTTTTATTTCTCTTTTTGTCTTTTTAGTTGTTCTTACACTCTCCTCCAACTCTCTCTCTCCTGTTTTTTTCCTTTCAACCTGTAGAACTTCCTTTAGTATTTCTTGAAGGGCTGGTTTCTTATTGGCATACTCTCTTAATTTCTGTTTATACGTGACTATTTTGAAGTCTCCATCATTTTTTAATGTCAGCTTTTCTGGATAGAGAATTCATGGCTGGAAGTTTTTTTTCTTTGAGTACTTTTACTATGTCATACCACTGTCTTCTTGCCTCCATGGTTTCAGATGAGAAATCAGCACTCAATCTTATTGAGCTTCCCTTGTATGTGATGGTTCTCTTTTCTCTTGCTGCCTTGAATATTTTCTCTTTGTCTTGAGCATTGGACATTTTGACAAGTATATGTCTTGGAGTAGGCCTGTTAGGATTAATACTGTTTGAGGTGTGCTGTGCTTCCTGACATGTACGTCCATCTCCCTCTATAGGGTTGGGAAGTTTTCAGCCATTATTTCCTTCAATACTCCTTCTGTCCCCTTTCCTTTTTGTTCTCCCTCTGGGATGGCTAAAATGTGTATATTTGTGTGTTTTGTGTTGTCGTTTAAATCCCTAAGTCCCTGCTGGATTTTTTCTATCCTTTTATCTCTCTCTTCTACTATCTGCTTGATTTCAGATGTACTGTCTTCCACATCAGTAATACTTTCTGCTGCCTGTTCAAATCTGCTGTTATGTGATTCCAGTGTTTTTGATTTCTTGGATTGTGCCACTCATCACCATCATATCCATTATCTTTTTTTGTATGTTTACAATTTCTTCAGTATGTTCTCCCAGTGTCTTCTTAATATCTTTAATCTCTTCCTTCACTTCATTAAGTTGGTCCATTATATTTATTTGGACAGTTCTGATTAGTTGTTTGATGTTCTTCATTTCTTCCTGTTTTTTAGTTTGTTCTTTGGCCTGTCCATGTCTTTCTGTTTCTTAGTATGGTTTGTAATTTTTTGTTGCCTTCTGGTCATCATTTATCTTGATGGGTTTATTCAGTTGATTAGCGTCTCTCTCTGCTCTAGAGTTTTGTTTAGCTGCCAGTTTGTATGTGTGTTAAGTCTTCTCTTTGACACTTTGTTCTTCTTATTCTATTTCCTTGCTGTTTTCTATGTTCCCTTGAAGGAAAAAGATTAGGGCCAGAGAAATTGAAAGAGGTAAGAAGTGAAGGAGGATAACAGTAGTAGTAATAAAGTTAGAAAAGGGACTGTATAAGACTTAGTAAAATGAATATTTTACTCATGTGAGCAGTGTAGAGTAATAGGAATAAAAAGTGGAGTACCTACAATGAAATGGGAAACCTAATAGAGAAAAATATATAGAATGATTTAAAAGGCCAGAATGATGAGGAAAGAGAAAAAGAGAAAAGAAAGGACAGAAAGAAAAAAGTTAATTAAAAAAAAGAAAACAGCATAGACAAGATAGAAATTGAAATCAGTAAAGTTGAGGACTAATAAAAAAAGATGGAATGTAAGAACCACAACAGAAAGCAGAAGATAGAAAGATGAAGGAAGGAAAAGAGATAGCGCTGGTAGACAAAATCAGTATACACAGAAAATGGGAAATCAAGGAAGAAGAAGCAGAGCAAAGAAGAAACTACCTTTCTAATTGGGTCAGTGCTCTTCAGAAAGCTATTCAGTCACTTTCCCCCAGGCAGGTTTTAGTCTCCTAGGGCAGTAGGATTCAGCAGGCTGTATGAGCACATCCCTTCTCCCCTCTCCTGGTCAGGTTGAGTTCCCTTTTGAAATTCAAATGGGACCCTGATGACTGAGTACACCACACCGAAATGATTTTCAAGCCTCTTCTAGACCACTCCCTCCTCCCAGGGGACCCTAAATAGGCTCTTGAAAACTTATTAAGCACTTCCCACTGCCTGACTCCCTTAGGGGAGTTGAAATTCTGAGAATCCTCATCGCAGAACTATTAAATTGGCTGACTCTGCCTTCTCTCAAGCCAAGCCTCTGTATCCCAGGGCAGTTAGGTAAATCAGGCTTCCTCATCAGATTTGCCTCTCCCCTCAGCCTGGTGCCACCTCTAGCTGGCTGTTGTGCTCCCCAAAGCTCTAAGGGGGTCAAGGCAACCAAACCCACAGAAAGGAAACCCCTCTCCACCGTTTGCCAGAACTCTCCCACTCTTGGAGAATGCTTCCTCTCACTGGGTAGCCAGTGGGAGTTGGGGCTCACCCTGGCCCCCAGCCCTGAGGGTGGAGCTTAGCTGTCCATGTTTTCCAGGAACAAGGCTAAAAAGTCATGGTTTTATCTTGAGCAATCTATCTTCCTGTCCAGCTCCCTCCAAATTGATGCCCCAAAGGCTCCTGCTCCATGGGGTCCCAGAACACCTCACTTGGGCAGGCTCCTGTCCCCTATCAGCTGCCTTTTGCGAGAAAGATGGTGAGCATCCACTTAAACCAATGCCATCTTACCTTCCTCCAATAGCAACTTCTTTACCTGAATATTCCATTAAATTCCTCTTTTTCTGATAGCCTGGAGCCCACTTTTGCTCCTTCATTTCCGGTGTTAATTTAAATGAGATATAGACTCTATCATTCCTCACTGAAATAAAATTCTTGAGGGTCATCAATTACTATTCATGGGATCAGTTCAAAGGTCCATCCACCCTTCTCTGGCTTACTGAAGGAAACACACATGTCCCCATTTTGCAGAGCAGATGTGCATTTCAGTATCATTATACTGGGGAAGGTGCAGAGACAGCCCATCAGAACTCCTGGGATGAGGGCTGAAGGAGTGTTCACAAGGCACCACAACAACCTCTGAAATGTGGGTGTCTTTAAAAATCACATTTACAAGGACCATTTCCTAATGCAGGACAGTGGCTTCCTTTTTACATCTTTGGAGGAAGAGGGGATATTTTTTGCATCTCATGCTGAGGTTTCTTTTTACCTCCATTTAGGAATTTGTAGTTTTCAAGGTGAACTCTGGAATTTTATCAGCACTAAGTCAGGGAATATGTAAAAAGATGAAAGCTTACAATGTGGAAAGGTAAAAAGGTCAGGGGAAGTTTGCTAGCAAATGGACTAAGGGCAGGCAGGACTGTACTTCATCAGTCACTGTCTAGGGAATGGTGTGGTCAACCCTTTTCCTTAGTTTGAATCCTCCTGAGATCCTGGTAAACTTTACTCCTGGTCAATTTGTAACAATGAAGACATTTGTGATGTAGCTCTTTTCAAAATAAAATTTTATTGAAGTATATCATACATACATGCACATACAGAAACAGTAAGTATATAGTAAAAGTTGTGAACTTATAAAACAAAGATACGTATCATCACACAGGGCTCCCACACATCACCCCACCACCAACACCATGCATTGCTCTGAAATATTTGTTATAATCTATAAATTAACTATAGCCCATATCTGAAGGCTACAGCTGGGCTTCCTTTGGTAAGCATTACTGCTTCCTATGAGCTAGTCTTCCAGCATCCCTGCAATTCCTTGTTCAATTTTATTGAACCCAGAAATTCACGAGAAGGCCATCGGTCTCCCTGTCATGTCCCTGGTGGCCACTGCTCTCTGGCTGAGCCCTGGTGAATTAGCAGTGAGTTCAGGTTTGCCAGCATAAGGTTCCTTATTCCTTGCCAGGGAAGGACCCTTGGAACTCTCCCTGTCTGGTCAAGGGGAAGTCTGGAGCTGTGCAATTCTCAGTTCCACTCTCTCTGGCGATCACTAGATTGCAGATTCACTCATATTGCTACTGTTTAACCTAAAAGCGTAGCTGGGTTCCGAGCTTGCAGAGTTTACAGCCCTTGCACTGGAGGGGTTCATGCACAAAACCTTGTGCTTTGATTATATATAGGGAATGGAACCTGTCCTTTGGGGTGGGTTGAAAGATGGGGCATGCTATGGATGTGGGAAGAGTGGATCCTACAAAGACTAATGATCTGCAGGCACACAGGGACACAGCCTCTCCCATGAAAACACTGGAGCATTTCCAGTAGAGATGGTGACAGGTCCTGCCTTGAGCTCACCCTATGCCCTCCTTGAGTTTCCCCATGATGGAGAGCTAATGTTTTACCACCTGACACAGCACTGAGCCTCCAAGATGCCACACAGCATTCAGCCTGCAACTTGTTAAATATGTGAACATCAATCCCTGGGTAAGAGCCAGATCATTTGCAGGGTGATGACCCATTAACCTCTCTTTGATGGCTCCAAGTGTCAGCCAGACACACAGCAGGACTCACCTCTCCCAGGGAGGCCTCCTCAGGGCAGCCAAGGGGCTAAGCCCAGACCCTGGCTCTGAAAGTCCTGGCCCTTACACCCATGGCACAGGCATACTGAGACATGTGTGTTGAGTGAATCACAGGTATGGCTATGCTTTTCCCTCAAAGACAGAAGTGCCGGGTTGCAAGGCTAGCCCAGGGCCTGGAAGGAGGCACTGGGTATCCAAGGAGTTTTATCTGAAGGACTGGGAGGCTTCTGAGTGTAGAGATAGAAGGTGGAAACATTTGTCTAGTGCATGCCAATATGGAAGAGGATGGATATATTATTGCATATTTGGGGCACCACTGGCCAAAGGTATACATGAGAGTCACCCAGAAGAGACCCATATTTGCAGCAAGGTCCATCTCACTCATCTTTGGCAGGGAATCTCTATTGACACCTGAGACTCCTTGACAAACCAGAAAGCCCAGACAACCAAGGTAGTCACATGCACGCCCGGGTTTCCAGGCTGTTCCTTGGGGGAAGAGGGACTGCACCCTGCTCAGGCTCTGCTGGGTGGGGCTGTAAGACCCTGGCTGGACTTGATTCCCCATGGGAAGTGGCAAAATTTGTTCCTGATGGAAAATAGGTGTACAGCCAGTGCCTTTTCCCTTGAGTGTGTGACACTTTCTTGTTTCCGGAAACTGATCATTTTAAGTAACATATTTTAGCATCTGTGGATTCTGATTTGTATCTGTGATGGTTGTTACTGTTGCTGCTATTATTGATAAATTTATTTCTTAGTTTATTTATTTGTTTTGAAAATTGCTTGTGCTAAATCTATGAATTTTTCCTCTCCTGTATTATATGACTGTGGATGTCTCTGCTTGGTATGTGTGAGTGTGTGTGTGTATAAGTATATGTATATATATACACACACATATGTAATATACTTTGTACAGAATATATTATAGAATCCTTGCTGTCTTCCTATGGTTTGTGCCTCTGTCAACATAGGTTAATTGTCAGCTAATTAGACAGAAATTGTGCTCAATAATATTGAGCCATTAAGGCTTTAGTTCAGGGGTTCTTAACCTTTTTTGTTCCACAGACCTCTTTGCAAGTCAAGTGAAAACCACAGACCCCTTACTAAGTCCATACTATACTGTGTATTATTAATAAAAATAACAACAAGTACCAAGAAAATTTTTTTTATTTAAATTCAAACTTATAGACCGATTTAAGAACCCCTGTTTTAGTCCTTTGCTCACAGATTTGAGTGGCTTGCAAAAACTGCCCAAATTAACTTTTTAGAAACTCTGGAATCATATAGAAAAGAACAACCAGGGAAGTTATTAATGAAAGAGAAGCCACAAATTTTCTTTACGAGAATGTTACAGCATTTTGACTTATTTTCCTAAGACCCCACATTTCCTACGTTGCATGAGGCTATGCAATGAGTGGCTCATTACTCTGATGTGGTGGTGTGCTAGGGCCAGAGGGGGGAAACATGGATCATGTTTTCAAAATATTGGGTTTCTCTGTATAACCTTCCTGGTGGCTCCCTGCCTTTTCAAGGAAAAACAGCTTTCCCTCTTAAGCCCCTGAGGAGCTTCTCAGGCTGCCGATGTTCATCAATCAATTACCCTACAGCCTGCCCTCTGCAGGTTTTGAAGTGGGTTTTAGCAAGTAAACTAAGTTAAAAAAAAATTTTTTTTTTAAGTAACCCTTTTTTGGGAAAAATAAGAGACCCAAGAGAAGTTAATACAAAAATAATGTCTATGTTTTCCCTGTCCTAAAGTATCAGCTGGATGTTTGATATCCCGGTGGATCACTACTCTAAGAGAAGCTAGGAATCAAACTAGGGACCTCAAATATGCAAAGCAGAAATTCCTCCACTGAGCTAAACTTTCTTTTTGGGTCAATTAGCTCTTCAGAAAGCTATCCAGTCACTTTCCCTCTGCAGTTGGGTAGATCCTTGCTGGTAAGGAGTCTGTCTGTCCTTGCCCTGTTTCTATTCTTATTGCTTTCTCTCTCAGGGTGGCAGGGCACAATAACCTGTGTGAGTGGATGCCTCCTCACCTCTTCCATCTGAAATTCAAATGGAACCCTGGCGACAAAACTCACTGCAGAAAAATGACTCTCAACTCTCTTCCAGACTACTCCCTCCTCCCAGGGGACCCTAAATAGGCTCTTGGAAGCTTATTAAGCACTTCCTACTGCCCACCTCCCTTAGGGGAGTTGAAATTTTGATAGCTTTCAGCACAGGTGTAGTCAATTGCCTGACTCCGCCCTCCCCCAGGCCAAGTTTCACTACCCCAGGGTGGTTAGGTAAATCAAGCTCCCTCAGCAGATTCACCTCTCCCTCTTCCTGGTGCCACCTCGAGCTGGCTGGTGTGCTCCCCAAAGCTCAAAGGGGGTCCAGGCAACCAAACCCACAGAAAGGAAACCCCTTTCCACCCTTCACCAGAACCCTCCCACTCTTTGAGAATGCTCCTTCCCACTGGGTGGCCAGTGGGAGTCAGGGTTCACAGCGGCTTTTTGCCTTGAGGGTGGGACTTAGCCTTCTGCCATTTCCAGCCACAGACAGGGGCGAGAAACTCAGTTTTACCTTGAGCAATTTATCTCTTTGTCCAGCTCCCTCCAAATCAAAGCCCTGAAGCCTTCTGCTCTGTGGTTCCCAAAATAGCTCTTTCAGGCAGGATCTTGGCCCCACTAGCCATTTTTTGTGAGAGAGATGGTGAATGACCGCTTAAACTGATGCCATCTTGCCGCCTCCTCTAAGAGGTGATTCTTAGATATTAATTATAATTAGACTTAGCTTCATCATTACAGAAATAAGTATTATGAGTACAAGCCTCGAGACCAAGGGGTTAGCTTGCTAGCATGTTCTTTTCATGGGTTTACCTTGCAGAACTCTATAGTTTCAATCAATTAGGAGCACCTATTGTTTGAGAGAGCAGTAGGAATTTCCCAGGTTCAGAAGTTTAATATCACTACATCTTAAAAATATCTTTCTATCTTATGCCCAAAACACTTTGAAATGCATCAGGGTATTACAACAATTCTGTAGGGAATCTCATTCACTACTTTTGGTTCCATATTAGTTATGCTGTTAAATAAGCTGACTGGACAGATTAAATTAGATATTGCTCCACAAAATTAATTTCCTCTTTCTGGTCCCCATCATACTTAAAGTTTTATAATACTGATAATATTACCTTTTACCTTGTATCCTGATTCTACTTAGTCTTTAGATTAGCCCCTCCTACCTTTTAATTGAAGTTTGAGTCTTTCTTCGGCTTCTTTAATTGGGGTGGTCTTTTAGAATTAATGCTGCTTTTTTAGCACCTTTAAAGCTGGCTAAATTTAGCTCTGGGCTCCAGGTGTCATACAGACTCTTAAACATTCTAGGAAGCTACTGGGTTGTACATAAACAGTAAAGCATCTCAGGATTTAGAAATAGCAATTAGAGATCAGAGCCCATGAATGAATGTGACTGCTGCAAGAGCTTGCAACCTAAGCCCTAATTTCCTTATGAGTATTTTAAATAAACCTATTTCTAGAGAGCATTAATTACAGACCATAGTAGACTTTTTGCTTCATTTTACTTTTATACTTTTATCAAGATTGTGTTAATCAATGGGTAAAACATAACTTATAGCCTTGCCTTGTTTCTGCTTCAAAGTCCCTTCTTGTTGAAGATGAGCTGAGTGCATGTCTTTTAGAGAAGCATCAGAGCAGAACAAAGTAACCAGATTTTGGTTGTTTATATAATGTATTACATTCTTCTAAGCATAATTAAAAGTATAATCAATAATACCATCATGCAGATCAGTATTAAGATAGAATATTGACAGTGAGATATGTTTAAGAATTTTATAAAGTTTCTAAATATATAAATAACATATAAGTAACATTCTCCTTACACAATTTTAACCAACAGAAGATTAGAAAATTCCTGTAATTTTACAACACTTTCCAAACAACTTCTCATGTAATTCATATATTAAATGGATTTTTTAAAAACACAACTTTTGAAGGTATTTTACTTCATATTGAAAACAGCATTCAGACTGTTCATTGTAAGGTATACAGTGTTCACTAATACAATACTGGTCTTTTGAGCAAATGTACACATTTAATTTCTTCTTCATATTTTCTCTTTTAGAAAGATATTATCTACCAAAAAGAAACTTCAGCAATACAGAAAAAAAACTATTTCCTAATAAATTTAGGAATACCTAAGATTCCCAATAGAATCAATATTTTCTTGTTACTATCATTACCACCACCTTAATATAATTACATACTTATTGGAATACTACTATCCTCACCCTAAGAATATAATTACTTTCAACAATCAAGGTGATTCTTTAAACTTCAGAGTGGTAAATGCAACACGGAACTTTGAAAGTATTAAGTGTCTGAAATAGGGAGCTGATTTTGGATTTAATATTATTTTATACACAATTATTCCCTTAGTAGTAAGCATAAGTCTGCATGTTGACAATAATCCTAAAAAATAAATACTGTGATTATGCACAGTATTTTATGATAAGCTAATGTAAAAACATAGACGTTTAACACCTTGATAAAAATTCTGATCATAATAAACTACAACTAAAATATAAAATATTGTCAAATAGCATCCTATTTAAACTTTTCACAGTTTATACAACTATTATGTGCTTCTAGTTTCAGAATATATTTTTCCATTGTGAATTAAAAAATATATTTTTTGATAATGCTAAAATTCATCAACATATATATTTTAGCACCTCACTTTTAATAAGGTGAAAGAGCCAATTCTTTGTAACAGTCTTAAATTAAAGATATCCTTATGAGTTTGATTTAAAATGTTAAAAGTTCTCAGGTTTGAACATTATGTTGAAATACAACAGCTTGAGGTGGTGTCTGACAGGATTCTCTGTTATAAAGTTACTATTTGTTATCAATGTCAACTAATAGATTTCTACTTAGTAATGGCTTCCCAGAATTAGCCATTTACATTGAAATCCCTCAGTTTACAAAATGCCTTTATAAATTTCCTACAACCTATAATTTCCTATAATCTCTTATAACCACTATAACTATATAGACTTCACCTTAAGACAAATTTAACCTTTAAATATGCTTATTGAATTATAGTCAGTAACAAGGGAAATTTACTTCCATGAATCCTTTTACAACTTTCCATATCCATTCAAGCCTTGTCCTACATATTCGTGCCCTCATGAAAACTAACCATTTATCTTAGGACAAAAACACACTCCATTAAACAAGGTTCCACAAACCTACTTCATTCCATATCCACTTGTCTCATCTTATATCCCTTATTTTGTTCCATGAAAAACTAGTCATTTCACTTTAGGACAAAACTACATTCCCTTCTTAAACAAAGCATATTAGGGAAGCGGGTGTGGCTCAATGGATAGAGCTCCCGATTACCATATGGGAGGCCCCGGGTTCGCTTCCCGGGGCCTCCTTGTGAGGGCAGGCCAGCCCGTGCAGCCCAGTGGGCTGATGCAGCAAAGACCTCACAACAGGAAGCGGGTGTGGCTCAATCGATAGAGCCCCCGTTTACCATGTGTGAAGCTCCGGGTTCGCTTCCCGGAGCCTCCTTGTGAGGGCAGGCCAGCCCGCGCGGCGCGGTGGGCTGATGCAACGGGACCTCACAGCAAGGGGGAGATAAGCAGACACGGAGAAAATACACAGCAAATGGACACAGCAAGCACAAGCAGCAAGGGAGGGATAAATAAATAAAAAAGCATATTATGCACACTTTACACACCTGCATATTTCATAGTTTAAGGTACTGTAGTAGTCAGCCAAAAGGGTGCTGATGCAAAATACGAGAAATCTGTTAGATTTTATAAAGAGTATTTATTTGGGGTGGAAGCTTACAGTTACCAGGTCATAAAGCATAATTTACTTCCCTCACCAAAGTCTATTGCCACATGTTGGGGCATGATGGCTGCTGATGTCTGCCAAGAGTTCCTCTCTTCCAGGGGCTTTGCTTCTCTCCAGGCTCAGCTGTTGTCCTTTCTCCATAAGGCCAGCTGTAGACTATTAGACAAACAGCTCTGTCTCTCTCCCTGGGGCTTCTGCCGTGTCTAAGGAGCTGTCTCTATTCCTCTGTATTCTTCTCCTGTGTGTTCACTTCCCAGGCTCCAGCTCAAAACTCAGCATCAAGACTCCAAAACTGTCCTTTGCCATGTCTTTTATCTGTGAGTCCCTACCCACCAAGGGGCAGGGACTCAACACTCTACTGACATGGCCCAGTCAAAGCCCTAATCATAATATAATCATGCCCAGAAGAACAGACCAGTTTACAAACATAATCCAATATCTATTTTTGGAATTT
>JAQZBX010046289.1:6701-20909 GCA_029593785.1 Cabassous unicinctus | reverse complement strand
AATCAGAAAAGTTAGCAAGAATGCATTCAAGAGGAGTCCGCGGAGTGGATTTTCCTTGTCCCATCCTGTTAGGGTTGAAACAATTAAAACACCAAGAAACACTGAACGTAAATAGACAAACAAAACACTGGAGACTAGTCTCACTTCCACTCACACAGTCAAATACCAAAGTGAAACCTAACGGTTTCCAAAATCAGGAAAGGGCGTCCCGACCCTGATTCAGGGAGTGCAGTACCGCGGCGTCCCGCCTGTAACAGCCCCACAAATGCTCTGGAGCCAACACAAAAGGGAAAATCCCTTACCAGATTCCTCGAGGCCACAGTCCTAGTCCGAATCGGATCAGAAATCGAAAGCAAAGGCGAGGAAGTGGAGTCACTTCCCGCTTAGTCTGAGGAGGTCGACCCCAATTAAGGGGGACCTCGCGGTGAATCTTGCTTGGGCCTCCAAATGTTGTAACCCAGGAGATCGACCATACTCAGACTTTAAGACTTTAGTTACTTTTATTGAGCTAAGCCCGCGGGCGTCTGCAGCACACCTCACGCAGGAGGGAACTGCAGCCCCGAGGTTCTAAAATGGCTCCCTTTTATAGGGGGGTCGCCGACGCAGTTTGCAAGCAAGCAGGGTGTACAGAAGCAGATCTTGGCGGTTAGCTAGTGTCTGTACAACTTCAAGGTTCTGATAACTTGGGACACAGCTGCAAGGTTGAGATGTTTTTGCAAGGTCTCTCAAGGGAGGGGAGGTTATGTGCTTCCCAGATAGGACACTCAGGGAACAATAGAAAGTTTTCTTCTCTAAGTTACTTTGGGTAGGCTAATTTGGAGCTAGAGTACAACAGTCCAAGGAAATTTCCATATCTAAGGCTAATTTGAATGCCCCAATCATCCTTGTCGCTCCTGTTTCATTGATGCCAATATTTCCTATTAAATTCTAAGTTTTGTTTTTCATCCTTTTCCATGTACTCCGTGAATCTTCATGAACTCAGTTTCCACTGTACAAAATGTTCATTTCTAAAATGCTGATCCATTAATTTTTGAACTTACTTTCTTCCTATCTCTATTCACTAGCTTTTTCCAAAGGGTGTATTTTCCATTAATCTCAATAGTTTTATGAAATTTAACAATGTGGCTCTTTGACAGCATCTATCCATCTCATTTCAATAACAACTTTATCAGAATTTCAAGTAGCTTTCAGTGCCCATCCCCCTTTCAGCTTTTTGAAGATCTTTCAACACTGAAGAATACTACAAGGATTTCCTCCCTTGGTGCCACATCTCTGCTCTATCAAGGTTGTCCTCTATATTATTACAGTCACTTTAATGTTCAATTAAAGGTTCATGAGGACCTGTATTAGTGAGCCAAAGGGGTACTGATGCAAAATACCAGAATTCGGTTGGTTTTTATAAAGAGTATTTATTTGGAGTAGAAGCTTACAGTTACCAGGCCATAAAGGTTAAGTTACTTCCCTCACAAAACTCTGTTGCCACCTGTTGGAGCAAGGTGGAGACCAATATCTGCAAGCGTTCAGCCTCCCTATTCCTCTCAAGGTTCTGTGGTCCCAGCTTCTTCCAATATCAGCTGTAGGCTGGCATAAGTCTCATCCCTTTCCTGGGGCTCATTGTTCTCTGGGCTCAGCTGCAAACTATCAGGTGAATGGCTTGTCTCTCTTTCCAGGACTTATTCTCCTTCCTCATGACCAAGCTCCTCTGTGTGCTTACTTCCCAGGGTTCCAGTTCAAAACTCCAACTCTCTTCTCTGCCATGTAGTTTTCTCTACTGATGTGGCCCAATCAAAACCCTAATCAAAATTTAGTCATGCCCAGGTACAGACCAGTTTACAAACATAATCTAATATCTATTTTTAGAATTCATAAACAATACCAAACTGCCACAGGACCTAAGGTATCATTTCTCAGCAGTCAGTTCCAAATTGCAATCTTAGTACATTCCATCTTCCTTAGTTTGAGATTCTGCTTGTTTATCTTCTCTTCCTCCCTATCTTCATTCTTCTTCATCTTCTTTATTCTGCTCTCATTGAATCTACTATCTGTGTCTCCCTGTATTCTCTTTTTCTTCTGAAACTTCACTCATATTTCCTTCCTTTCACTTATGTGATTGCCATCAGTATCTGACATAATTTTGGCAAGTCACAAATATCCATATTATATAATATAATATATAATAAAAATGAAATTGAACTAAAGGACTGCAATCTAATGAATAATTTTCTAATACACATTAAGTGCCTTTTTTGCAATATGTTTTACAAATTACCTCATGAAACTTAAAATTGGTGAAACTTGGGTACATGTCTTAGCGATTCTCCATTTTGTTTTAAAATATCTAAAATCATCTTAAACAAAATGCATGACATAATTGGAAATTCCAGACAAAATTGTACAAAAAATATCGCCAATAATTATTTTCTCATTAATTTAATATTTGTAAAATACTTCAAATATAAGATATCTAGTAATAAAACAATCCTTGAAACACAGTCTTTGAGGACAGTTACTGGAGGAGGTGTAAATCTACTTGTCTTTTTGTTTCCTTGAATTTCTAACTTTACTCTGATTTTCTAACTGCAAGTCTTTTCTCATCATTATTATATATTACAATATTTTAGGGACAAAAATTTGCCAAGGATTAATAACCCTACTGAAAATATGATGCATTGATTGATTCATACAATTTTTAACTATCTTTAATCATCATGGATCTAGAAAATAGTAATAATGGCTTTAAATTATTCTCTTGAAATTAATATAAGTAGATATTATTTGTAGAAGTCAGTGTTTATTATTTAATAACATCATTAAGTGACTAAGATGAGGCATTTTGAGTCTTCGGTATTGTGTAAATACTAACATGTTTACTGATAAAACTGAACATAACTCAGAATTTCAATAAATTGTGACATAAAGAGATTGTGTTATTTAATTTGCAAAATATATGGATTATTGATGATGGGTGAATTAATGGATGTTGTACTTAAATATAATTCCTTGATAGCCTTACCTTTAATGATTGTTATTATTAGTGATAAATAATTATCATGAATATTGCATCCCCCACAGAAAAAAAATGCAGGATCCTATCCTAAACATTTAATAAACCCAAAGTACATTAAATATTGTCCTGGGTTTGCTTAAACTACTTTCTTTGAAGACTTGAAATCCTGGAGTATACTTGCCAAATGAAGAGCTTATATTGTACCTTCAAATTCTCACTGCTAATAGAATACTTGCTAGAATCTCACATGTCAGATTCTTGTTTCATGGCTCCCTTTTTTCTTATCATGACCAATGTAATACTTGTAACTTAGAGAACTTTTTCAAATTGCGAGAAGACAGGGAAAGTGTCACTTTCAGACTAACCTCCTGTAACAAGATTATTTTGCTCCTCATTGATGGATTTTATTTCAGTATCCTCAAAATTGTTCAACAAGCAGTTTTTTTCTTTTTATTTCATAACAAACTGTTTATTGACAATTTATTGATATAATATGTGATTGCTTGGTTAAAATTGCTCATTCACTATTTGTAAGTATTCATAGTTCTATCCTAAGCTATGCCTTTTCATTCTGTAGGTGGAGAACTTAAAAATAATTAATTAATAAAAAGTCTAATAAGACTATTACTACCATATTGTAGAAATGCAAAGAACTTTCAAAGTGTTTTACTTTCCTGGCTGCTAAAATAAATACCATACAATTGGTTGCCATAAGCAATGGGAATTTATTGACTCACAGTTTTCAGGCTAGGAGAATTCTAAAATCATGGCACCAGCAAGGAGGTGCTTTCCTCAGAAGGACTGCCTCTCTGAGACTGATTGCAGGCAAAACTTGTTCCTTGGCTTTTCAGTTACATGGCTATGTACATGGCAACCTTCCCTGGCCTCTCTTTCCATCTTACTCTCACACTACTTTTAAAGGAACCTAGTAATCCAGGATAAAGCCCCAACCTTATTTAGTGGGGCCACATCTTAAATGAATTAACATCTTGAAGAGACCTTGTTTAAAATGCATCCACACACTACCAGCATGCAGACCAAGACCAAGAACCTCTCCAAACTGTGGTGCACAATTCAATCACCCACATACAATTTGAACACTGAGTGAATATTTTTTATTATGCATCATTCATCAATAAATTTTAGCTTCCTACCTTGAATTTCCAAGTGCAGTTTTGCTGAGTTGAAATGCCCTGGCCTCCAGGGAAAGATATATTTTGCATATCCAATGTGCAATTTGTTGATTTGTAACAATGGGGAGATTCTCACACATCTTTTAATGTAAATTTCCATTCAATAAAATATATATTACTATATATTTTATATAGTACTGAAATTAAACTTGTAAAACATCTCAATGGAAGGTACTCAGAATTGTATTTATATTGAAAAAAATTATAAATATGAATTATAAATCACTAATAGGATTAAACAAATGTCCCTTTAGCATATATATTTATTCCATGTCAAATATACAGAGTGCTAATTTTTTTTACCAAACAAATGAAAAAGAAAAGGAAAACTCAATGCTTGGAGCTGATCATTACTTTTTGTTTTGTTCTAAGTAATATGACAAAATAAAATCATTACAAAAAGTATGGAAAGATTATTGAAAAAATGGGACCATTTCAATTTTACCTGCAGACTGGCCGGAGCCAGGGTTTGTGCTACTTAATACTGTTTCCTGGGGTGGGTAGAATAATGCATGTGTGCTCTCATTCCTCCAAATGTAAGTATAAATTATGTGCTGCCTTTTCTGCAACATCAGGAAACAACCTGAAAATAAGAAGACATATTTTCTTCACTCAAATATTTCTTCATTAATATATTTACACATTCATATACTTTTAATTTTTTAATAATTAGCTCAATTTTTCAATGTATTTTGGGTGAGTTATATGCACACACAGGACTCGAAGCTGTGGGAAAAATAATGAACAAATTCTTACATGTATTTTCATGGTATACTCTTACAAAATCCTAGAATTACACCTGAAATTTAGAGGATTAAAAGATTTGTAAAATTATTATTTGACTAGCAGTACTATGCATAAGTCATTATTTCCATTTGATACATCAGCCCAATCCCCATAACTAAGTTCATTTAATCATAAATGGAAATTAGCCTCCTGCGTACTTAAGGTCTGGGCAGCATGATGAGACTCCCTGGCCTTGCCTGTGTTGCTGACATAGGTTCTGATGATATATACTCACTATTCACTTCCATGGAGTACTTGCAATTCTCCTAAAAAATCTGGAAAAAATATTTTAGCACAAAAAAACAAAAAACAAAAAAGAAGACATTGGTCTCATTATGTGAATCACTTCCTTATATACATCTTCTATTATAGTACTATTAAGAGTATCTCTCAACAAATAAGTGAACAGTGCAGTTAGGAAGTGAGGATGATTCATTGAGTGAGGTAAAGTAGAAAGAAAAAGAGAAATAATAACAAATTATATTTAGGGTAATATTGTCTTCTTATCCTGGGTAGCCATGTCAGGATTTCTGGGAATGGTCCAATCTTGTTTAATGCAAACACACACAAACAGAAAGAATTATTTGAATAACTGACATCCTGAGAAGAATCTTTCTGTTTTATAACAAGTGCCTCCACATTCAGTTCCAGATGGTATTAGGGAAAACCCACGGGGACACAGTTTTTGGCATCTATAATACACATTATCCAGAGGTAATTTGTGGATCATAATTGAGTCTAGATAATGAGAGAAGACATAAATAAAATCTGTGCATGAATACAACTTTCAAATATCAAAAAATATTAGTATATTGAATCTGAGAAATGAGTTGGTGAAGATAAATGGGGCAATAATTAAAGCAGAAATAAAACTGCAATTCTAATGTAAAATGATTCCTATGGAGAAAGTTTTGTGGATCCTAAAGACCAAAGAACAGAGAAACAGAGGCCCAGAATTTGGCCTCACCCAATCCCAGAAATCAGGTGTTTCTGGCTTAATATTTGTAAAATATTTCCTCAAATTTCTTCTGAGGAATGGGGTGATTTTCACTAGTCAGGCTATTATCTCAAGACTTATACTGAGTTAAATAAACAAACACTCTTTCTGACATTGTCCAAAATGTCAGTAAAAAGTTATTGACTATTGTTTACTAGCCTGGTGACAAAGACCAGCAGTGAGGGTGGTGAGCTATGTGAGTCATTTTTCAGCTCTTCACAACACTTCTCTTGTGAACTACTTTATTTGTTAAACATGTTACCAATGGTGTTCACCCTCATAAGTCTGTTGAGGATGTGACACCATGGAAAGTGGAAAGCATTTGGACTAGTACATGGCAATAAATGAATATGCACTTGCTATTTATCCATTTTCTTAATAATGATTACTATTAGATTTTGGCTATTAGGAAAATGCATATTAGAAGACACTATAATATCTGCTGTTTATTATCACTTCAATGATATGCATGGATCTGTTAGATCCTGTTGGGAGAGTGGAAGCCTTTCCTGGTCCTTAGAAGTACTATGAATTTTTTGTCATTGATTTCCAGGTTAATTAACTATGGTGAGACAATTGATTCTCAGTGATGTAAACCTACTAACATCTGGTAAATATTCACACAGGGTATGCCTTCTTTTGAAACATTGTAACACACTCTTGAAAATAATGAATATTCTGGATCCTTAGGAATGACACTGTATATTTGGTAAGTAGGACAAATTAGTCATTGTGCTGTTCAAGTCTTATGTGTGTCTGAGTTTTCCTCATATTTTATATATTGGCTGAATTGTATTTAGTGCCCCAACTGTAATTTTAGCCATTTAAAGATTTTTGCTATGTAACTTTGTGTAGCATATATATATTTTTCTTTTCTTTTTCTTTCTTTTTGCAGTATATATTTTTAAGAAGTGTTAGTAGGCACATACAAATTTGAACTGTTAGGTGTTTCTATTGCATTGAACCAGTTATCATGATTCAAAATTGCTCGTAGCAATTTATTATACTTCTTGCCTTAAGACCTACAGTTAGTAAAATGATATGGCCATTCAGCCATATCAGATGGCTTGTGTTTTCAATATTTATATTTTCCATATGTTTTTACATTTTATTTACTTTTGGTATATGTAGCAGTTTGATATTGTTTATGAATTCCAAACATAGATATTGGATTATGTTTGTAAACTGGTCTGTTTTTCTGGGCATATTAGATTGCATTAACTTCAGAGGTTTCACTTTTACTTGATTAAATTATGATTAGGGCTTTGATTGAGCCACATCAGTAGGACATTGAGTCCCTGCCCAAGAAGGGGGAAGGGACTCACAGATAAAACCACACAACAGAAGGAATTGGAGTTTTTTGATGCTGGAGCCCTGGGAAGAAAACACACAGAGGAGCACAGAGGAATAGAGATGGCTCCGTAGACATGGCAGAGGCCCCAGGGAGAGAAAGAGCCTGATACTCTACAGCTGATCTTGTGGAGAGAACAGAGCAGCTGAGCCCAGTGAGAAATGAACCCTGAGAGAAAGACTTTTCCTAGCCTACAGCTGATATTGGAATAAGTGAGACCACAGGGCCTTAGAGGAAGAGGAAGGCTGTACCCTTGCAGATGTCAGCAGCCATCTTTCTTCAACACTTGGCAAAAGATTTTGGTGAGGGAATTAACTTATGCTTTATTACCTGGTAACTGTAAGCTTCTACTTCAAATAAATAGCCTTTATAAAAGCAAAGAGATTTCTGGTATTTTGCATCAGCACCCCTTTGGCTGACTAACACAGCATGCATATATGAATGTTTTATTCTATGCAAATACTTTTTATTTTCAAACAAAATTGCTGTTGGGTTGTGTGGTGCTGTCCTGTGAGGAGGGTAAGGTGGGGGTTTGCACCGTCTGTGGAACTGGGGTGAAGGTTGGGGAAGGGAGCAGATGAACCCTGGGGATTTACTGGTATGTGGTTGAAACTACAATGTTGGTTATTTATTTATTTATTTTGGCTAATACAGCAGGTGAGGGTTACTGGATTAGGGTGTTGGATGTGGGGGACATGCAGGACTGGGTGCACCTGGGGAAAGCTTCTAGGGAGTATGTGACTTCATCAAGTCATAGTGCATTATATTAGTGAGTGGAGACCCACACAATAAACTGGAAGGTGTTGGACTCCCATCCTGGGGAGTCCTTCTATGTATCAAATAGAGCAGTAGGAATCTCTTGAGAGCTTAAGCAGTCCCTAATAGGGGAGGCCTCAATGTTGTTGCAAGTAATTATGAAGCTTGGTGGTTACATTTTATTTTCCACATATATGTTCCTTTTCCTTTCAATATGATTTCTTAACAAGAACATAGGGTTAGAGTGTACATTTTTTAACCACCCTGAAAATCTTTGTCTTTGAGTTGGATATTTTGGCTTATCTACATTAAATATAATCACACATTCATGATGAATTTGTTTTCTATCATCTTTTAGTTTCCTAGCTGCTAAAATATAAAGCCAATGTCAATGTACATACCAGGCAACAGACCTTCTTTAACTACTTACTGTTGACTCTATGGGCACTGATTTCTTATGAAATTATAGTAAGAGAGTAGTCTGAGGAGAAAAAGTTAGCTAATTAGAGTTTGCAATTGCTTTTGGATAAAGCATTGCAGTTGTGATAGGAGTATGGGTGCAACCACCAAAAGAATTAAGATAATAATTAACAAAGGGTAGTAGCCACTTGATGAAGCTGGTTGGGTTCCAGAAGGAGAGATTATTTCCCCATGTTATGAGGTAATTGGCTTTGTTCTTTAGTTTCTTAATGCTCTCATTTCTTTGGAGAGACTGATGGCTAAGTATAAGGATGCTGCTGCAGTCTCGAAAAATGCTGTCATTTTTTAAAAGGAAACTACAGGATCAATTGGCTCTCTTTGATTTTGGAGTTGTAACCCTTGGGCAATTTAATGTAATTATGAATTCCAAAAATATAATTGGATCATGCTTGTAAACTGATCTGTTAATCTGGGCATGATTAAATTATGATTAGGGCATTGACTGGGCCACATCAGTAGGGCATTGAGCCCCACCCCCTTGGTGTGTGGGGGAATTGAATATAAAAGCAAGGTAAAGATAGATGAAGCAGTTTTTGAGAAGCAGTTTTGATGTTGGAGATTTGATGTTGGAGAGAAGGCTCCAGGAGAAGAGAAGTGAGCCATTCACCTGATAGTCTACAGCTGACCTTGTGGAGGAACAAGAAGAGATAAGCCTGGAGAGAAACAGAGCCCCAGGAGAGAGGAACCCAAGAAGCCTGAATCCTGACAAACATCGGCAGCTGTCTTGCTCCAACACTTGGCAATGGACTTTGGTGAGAGAAGAAACTTAATGCTTTATGACCTGGTATCTGTGAACTTCAAACCCAAATAAATACCCTTTATAAAGACCAACCCATTTTTGGTATTCCACATTAGCACCGCTTTGGCTGACTAAGACAGAATTTGGTACCGAGGAGCGAGGAAGTGCTTTTGTACATACCAAAATGTTGGAACAGTTTTATAAATGGGTAAGGGGTATATATTTTTTTTGAGGAATTGTGAAATGCTTGATGGAAAAGGCCTAGATCCCTTTGAAGAGACTGTTGATAGTAATATGAACACTAAAGAGATTTTCTATGATGCTTTTGAAGTAAATGATGAAACTATTATTGGAAACTGTAGGAAAGGTGACATGTTTTAAAGTTGCAGAGAACTTAGCAAGATTAACTCCTGGTGTTACATGGAAGACAGAGTTTGAAAACAATGAAACAGAGCATTTAGCTGAAGAACTTTCTAAGATAAACTTGGAGAATGTGGCATGGATTCTCCTTGTAGCTTATAGCAAAATACTTGATGAATGAAAAACATTAAGGACTGAACTTTTGGACACAAAGAAAACAGAAACTGATTCTGAAACTTCCAAGTTTCTGGAAATCAAATTCCTAGATGAAAATGCCCTATTTGAAGACTTTACTAAACTTGGAACCTGTAAAATCAGAATTGAAGATGCAGTTATCTCTGAAAGACTTGTGGAAAGTCTTACTCTCTGATGGCTCTGACCCCTGCTTCCGGCATGCTAAACCAACAAAGTTTTTGAGAGACCTGTATGAACAAAACCACTGTCAGCTTGGACAGAAGAGGACATGGAAAGGAGAGATTGAAGAAGAAACAGCTTTAAGAAGAAAACCGTGGAAGCAGAGATCTGGGATTAAGACATCTCCTTGGGCCAAGAGAGGAGCCCCACCCATATTTACAGAGAGGGTGAGTTTTCCCCAGCATTTGAAGAGGGTGGATATCCCCACCCAATGTTCTGGGAGGGTTTTGCCACCCCAGGTTTCAGGGAGGGTAGAACACATTCCTCAAAGATTAGGGCAGTTAAGGTCAACACCCCATAGGTCTGAGAGGGGTGTACCTGTCCCCCATGGGTTAGAGAAGGTCAGGTGGTCATACCATTGCTCTGAGAGGGTTGAAGCTGTATGCCAAAGGTTAGGGGGAATGTTGTCTTCACCTCACTGTACTAGGGAGATTAAGACTCCAACCCAAAGATTGGGTAAGGTGTGGAAATCACCCCAACACTCTTTGAGGGTGAGGTCTGGAGCTTGGTCGACACCCAGATGCTTGATGAAGGTGGAACCAAGAATGTGGCCATTGGGCAAGCCTGTGGAAAGGGTGGGTTCCCATGTGGCCCCAAGGAGAAGAAACCATCATCTTAAGAATGGTTGTCAGATTTTGTAATCTAATGGAGGATGCCCTGCAGGTTTACTGAACTGTAGAGGATCCATAACTTATGTTTAACATCCAAATTTCTCCTTATGATAATGAAAATATTTATCATTTGTCTTTTCATTTGTGTATTCAAAGCAGTTAAATGGTTTTGTAAGTTTCAGAGGTCTATAGCAGCCAGGACTTTGACTCAAGATGAACTGTATTTCTTTAAAATGATTATTATATGATTTTGTACGTGAATTCTTACTGATATAAGGTTTTTTTAATATTGTAATGAATTTTTGGAATTCAGAGGGTGGAGTGTAACCATTGGGCAATTTAATGTAGTTATGTAATTGGATATTACTTGTAAACTGATCTGTTAATCTGGGCCTGATTAAGTTATGATTAGGGTGCTGACTGGGCCACATCAGTAGGGCATTGAGCCCCACCCCTTGATGGGTGGGGGAATTGAATATAAAAGGCAAGGTAAAGAACAGAGGAAGCAGTATTTGAGAAGCAGTTTTGATGTTGGAGAGAAGGTCCCAGGAGAAGAGAAGTGAGCCATTCACCTGATAGTCTACAGCTGACCTTGTGGAGGAAACAGAAGAGCTAAGCCCAGAGAGAAACACAGCCCCAGGAAGAGAGGAACCCAAGAAGCCTGAACCCTGGCAAACATTGGCAGCTGTCTTGCTCCAACATGTGACAATGGACTTTGGTGAGAGAAGAAACTTAACACTTTATGGCCTAGTATCTGTGGACTTCAACCCTAAATAAATACCCTTTATAAAGACCAACCCATTTTTGGTATTTCACATTAGCACCCCTTTGGCTGACTAATACAGGGTGTTACATGTTTTGGGTTGTTTTGGGATACTAACAGTTGGTGCTATTGCAGAGGTTTTGGATGATTTACAAAACAGGTGTGAGGAATGATCAGTATCTTCCCTCAAGGGTAGTTTGTGGTAGGTTCTGTAAGAGAAAGAAAAGAATTATATCTGGTGGAGTTTTTTGTTTTTTGTTTTTTTTAATAGAAAATGCAGGTTCCTAACCAGATGCACTTCATATTTCACTTTACGCTCAGTTGTGGTCTCTGGCTCAAGACTTCTTTTATTTACTGGAACTGACAAATAGAAGGGTTTTGTTTTAATGTGATGAACCTAGGGCTTGATTCTCTGTAACTTAAGAGAAGAATGAGAGGTTAATAATACCTTGTAGGACCCTTCCCATTTTGTTTTAAGTTGATCTGGGTTTTTATGGGTAACAATAAGAGGCAGATTATGCTGGTTTAACAGTATATAAGCAACATTTCCATTAGTAGATAACAAAGTAACAGGTAGGACAGTTTTAGGAGGAGGCATCTAATCCCATATATTTTCCCCTTTTAAATTTTTTGAGTTTTCTTTATTGATATCAAAGACTGGTTTAGGTCTAAGAAGAGTTCACACTGATACACATAGAGCCCCAGTGAGAATAGGAGACCTTGGATTATTAATAAAGATTTTTACCACCATTTTTGTATAAACTGGGGTTTTATAACAATGTTTTGGGTGACTCCTATGCCCTATGGGTTTAAGATTCCCAACCAGTGAGGATACATAGGCCAGTGCCATGGCCAAGTGATCTTATTTTCCCAGTTTGAATGGTTTGAGGCATAGTTAATAACAGATTAATATTACTTCCACTTTTTGCCTGTAGGGCTACTAGCTTTAAGTCATATTTTCAATGCTTGCATCAGTCTTGCTATTAGAATTTCAATTGGAGCAGGGGCTATGCCTGAGATACTGAATTTAAAAAGGTTAAGGTTGGATATAGTTTCTTTTTTTAAATATACATTTTATTTTTTTAAAAGACACTAGATTTCATATATGCCCATATGCCCCACTCCCTACCACTCCCACATTTTCCCACATTAACAACATCCTTCATTAATTTGGCACATTTGTTACAATGGATGAACACATTTTAGAGCATTGCCATTAAGCATGGATTATAGTTTACATTGTAGTTTACACTCTCTCATGCACAATTTTATAAGTTACAACAGGATATATAATGGCCTGTATCTGTCATTGCAAAGTCATTCAGGACAATTCCCAACCCCCCAAAAATGCTTCCATATTACAATTGCTTTTCCCTCTCTCTCCTCTCAGAAACTCAGGTGGCCACTGCCTCCACATCAATGATAAAATTTCTTCCATTACTAGAATCACAATAAAACTGTAGTAGAATAACAGTAAGTCTACTCTAGTCCAATGTTCATTCTCCAATCCTGAGGACTCTGGCATGGTGATGCCCACTCCACCTCTAATTGAGAGGGGGCTTAGATCCCATGGGGCAGATAGATGGGGCTATTTTGCTTGCAGTTGCAGACTCTCTCTGTTCCTTGGGATGGTCATTGTCTATCATAATTTCCTTGTTAGTTGTCCTGGGTGAGTCCATTGAACTGGAGAGTAGATGGTGCAAATCTGTTGAGATTCAGGACACAGCTAGCACATGGACAGCCCAAATACTTAAGTTTCTTGGACATACACCCATCAACTCTAATACTAAGCATAAGTTCAAATATGAGGGGCAGAAGAGCCATGTGCAGGGAAACCACAACTAAGTCCAACTCTGTCACACTGGGGAGCATATATTCCCAAGTAGGGCCCACTGGCAGGGCACCAAACCCTGAGCTGTCTGCCCTGCCTATAATGTCTGGATGTCTCCAGAGCCCTCAGGAACCCCACTGTTTGAGGCAATATTTACTTTGACAATCAATGATATCCTGCCGAGATGTGCATAAGCCTAACCTCTGGAATGACCTCTTGACTCACTTTGAAGACTTTTAGCCACATTAACTCATTTGTCTTTAACCTTTCCAACTTTTGGTCAAGGTCTTTATCCAGTTGTATTGCTGCTGGTTGGTAATCTCTTGGTGCCAGGGAAGCTCATACCTGGGAGTCATGTTCCACACTGGGGAGATGGTAATGCATCTATATGAAGAGTTTGTCTTAGAAAGAGCCCACATTTGAGCAACAATGAGGGTCTCAGGAAGTAACTTTTAGGCATCCTATAATACTAGGCTACATTTCAATTTTAAAAGAAATGGTTCATAAGTACAGTCATCAAAACCAAGGTCCCATCAAAGTTTCTTAGTCTATTGTTATAAAGATCTCTTATCAATTTTTATTTGCTCTTTTAAAAGGCCATTCATCCTTTTTATAAGACCTGCACCAGTGGGGTATAAGGTAGATGGAAAGTTCAAATAATATCTTGATTTATAGCCCAAGGCTGTGTGAGGTGACCAGTAAATGGAGTTTGCTTATCAGTGTTAATTTGGGCTCACACCCTGTATTTTGTTTTTTTTTTTTGGAAGTGAATAGTAGCTTGCTGGCTACAACAGTTCTGTGGCAGTGTTTGTGGCAGTGAAAGCATAGCTTGTTCTTTCTGAGAGTGGGAGGGAACTGATGTAATACACTTGACATCATACTACTGGAGTCTGTGCTCAGCTAATATGTCCCACCCAGTG
>JAQZBX010046288.1:0-20810 GCA_029593785.1 Cabassous unicinctus | reverse complement strand
GTTGTGTGGGGTGGTGTTGGGGGTGTGGGCGGCAGGGAGCATGGGAATCCCTGTAGTTTCTTAGTAATATTTGGGTAATCTAGGCACCTTTATAAAATGTATACATATATATATAACAAATAACATTTATGTAAACAAATGCACATATATGCATATGTATTATATATCATTTTACAAATAAAAAAATAAATAAATAAATGAAATTAAAAAAAAAAATGTGTAGGGGAGGAAGATACAGACTATAGTTAGTAGTAATAATTTGATGATGCTCTTTCATGATTTGTTAACAGATGTTTCACAACAATGCAGGGTGTTTGTGGGGGGTGATGTGTGGGAGCCCTGTAAGATGTTATGCATGTTTGTTTTGTAAGTTCACAATGTTTACTGAACACTTATAGTTTATGTATGTTCATGTATGAATGATATACTTCAATAAATTGTTAAATAAATAAATAAAGTGGATTGGGAAAAAAAGAGAGATTGGAATCCCACGTTTAACTAGGACTATAAGTTTTCTGTTGCTGTTCTAACAAATCACCAAAAACTTAGTGGTGTAAAACAACACAAATTTATTTTTGCAAGTTAGAAGAATGACACATATCTCACTGGGCTAAAATCAAGTTATTGGCAGGGCTAGGTTCTTTTCTGGAGGCTCTAAGAGATACTCCACTTCCTTGCCTTTTCCACCTTCTAGAGTCTGCCTGCATTCTTTGACTTATGGCCCCCTTATTCCATCTTCAAAGCCAGCAACAGTGTGCTGTGTACTTCTCACACTGTATCACTCAGACCATCTCTTCTGCCTACCTCTTACACTTTTAAGAATGCTGTGATTATATTGGGCCTACCTGGATAATCCTGGATAATCTCCCTATTTTAAGGCCATCTGATTAGCAATCTTATTTCCAACTGCAACCTTAATTCCCCTTTGCCAAGTAACAAAGGGGAATTAAAAGGTTGTGGGAAATGGGATGCAGACATCTTTTGGAGGGTTATTTTTCTGCCTATCACACTAGGTTAAATTTTGTTTGTTTGTTTGTTTTTAATGTTACAGAGAATATATAGGGGATTCCTATATGCCCTGCTCCCCACACCTCCCACATTAACAACGTCTTTCATTAGTCTGGTACATTCATTGCAATTGATAAACACATTTTGGAGCATTGCCACTAAGCGTGGATTATAGCTTACATCGTAGTTTACGCTCTCTCCCACTCAATTCTGTAGGTTATGGCAAGATATATAATGGCCTGTATCTTTTGTTGTAATGTCATTCAGGATGATTCCCAAGTCCTGAAAATGCCTGTGTGTTACACCTGTATTTCCCTCTCCTCCCTTCAGAACCTCCAGTGGCCACTGTCTCCACATCAGTGATATTTCTTCCATTGCTAGAATCACAATAAGTCTATAGTAGAATACTAGTAAGTCTACTTTAGTCCATAGTTCATTCCCAAATCCTGAGGATACTGGGATGGTGATGCCCAGTCCACCTTTAATTGGGGGGGGGGCTTCGATCCCATGTGGCTGTTGGATGGGTCTCTCTTGCTTGCAGTTGTAGACAATCTCAGTTCCTTGGTATGTTGGTTATCCATCATCTCTTCCTTGTTAGTTGCCCTGGGTAAATCCAATGAACTGGAAAGTAGGTGTGGCAACTCTGTTGAGATTCAGGGCCCAACTGTTACATGGACAGCCCAAAGATTTAAGTCTCTTGGATGTACACCTACCAACTTTAGTACTAATTATAAGTTTAAATAGAAGGACAGAAAAGCCATGTGTAGGGAAAACACAACTGAGTCTACCTCTGTCACACTAAGGAGCATAAATTCCAAAGTAGGGCCCAATGGCAAGGGAAAAAACTACTGAGCTATCTGACCTGACTATAGTGTCTGGATGTCTCCAGAGCCCTCAGGAGTCCTACTATTTGGGGTAGTATCTACTTTGGCAGTCAGTGAGATCCTGCTGAGACGTGCGTAACTTCTAGAATGACCTCCCAACTCACTTTGAAGTCTCTTAGCCATATAAACTCATTTGTCTTTACCTTTTCCCCCTTTTGGTCAAGGTCTTTTTTTTTTTTTTTTCCCCAGTTGCCTTGCTTGTTGGTACTTGGTAGCAATCCCTCAGTGCCAGGGAGGCTCATCCCTGGGAGTCATGTCCCACACTGGGGGACAGTTATTGTGTTTATATGCTGTGTTTGGCTTAGAGAGAGGCCACATTTGAGCAACAAGGAGGCTCCCACTAGGTAACTCAGGCACCCTACAATATTAGGCTAAGTTTCTATTTCAAGAGCAAAAGCTCATAAGCATAGTCTGTCACAGGACTGTCACAGCCAGCAGGTACCATAGGGATTGTGGTAGATTGCTTTGAAAGACCTTTTGTGATGTAACTTTGCCATTCCTCCCTCCAATGGGTAGAGCCTTTCCCTGTCCCTTCAAATCTGGGCTGGCCTCTGACTGGCTTTGACCAATATTCTACAGTGAAAGTAACACAGTGTGGCATCTAGGCCTAGGCCTTAAGAAGCTTTGAATCTTCCATTTTTACCCTCTTGGAAGCCAGCTGCCATGTAAAGAAGGCCAGATTATCTTGCTGGAGAGACCACATAGAGTGAGAGGCCCTAGAGTATGCAAACTTATACAGAGGAGAACTGAGACTGGCCAGCTGACAGCCACCACCAACTGCCAAATATGTGAATGAGACCATCTTGGATGTTCCAGCCCCAGGTGAGCACGCTGTTGAAAGCAGCTTCATGCATAACTCCAGCTAACAACATATGGAGCAGAAGAACCATCCAGCTCAGCCCAGACAACTCCCCAGATGCTGAGAAACAGTGAATCCTTGGTGTTTTAAATCATTATGCTTTGGGAGGGTGTGTGATACAGCAATAGATAACTGAAACAGGAATTGTCTACTTCAGCTCACTCATTTCACAGGGAAGATAGAAGAACCAGAAAAGTTAATTTTGGTAGAGGCATGACTGGAACTTAGATCTCTGCATTCTCAATATACTACTCTGATCATTGCACCATGCTGGTGCTGGCTTAAATATTTTCTTCCAGACAAAATGGGTGCACTTGTAACTTTTTGCTCTTTTGCTCAATGGAATAGCATGCACTGAGTGAGTGCTTACTATGTGCTTGGCACAGTGCTAAATGCATTATCTCCCTTAATCATTACAACAAGTCTATGAAGAAGGTCTGATATGACACCCATTTTATAGATAAGATAACTATGGTTAAAGAGGTTAAATAACTTATATTCAGAGTCACCCCGGCTCTGTAGGTGGTAGAACCAGGATTGAAATTCATATCTGTCAGGTTCTGAAAGACTTGTTCTTTAACAGTCATGTTACACAGCTTCCACTGACTTACAAGGGCATTTCTTCAACAAATCAATTTTTCTTTCCTGCATGATCCTGTGATTCCATTCAGCCCAACTCTGGGCTGAACTCTGTGTTTTGTCATCTCTTAAATGTGCCCTCAGGTCAAATGGATTTCACGATGAAGCCAGAGTAGGCATGCTGGGTCATTCTAAGAGTTTTTTCTTATTGAGCATTTGCTTTAAGTCACTGGGGTTCATTTGGGGGAGGGCAATAAAAAAGTCTTGGGTCTTTCTCCTTCACAAGAGGCATCAAGACACTTCCCACCCTACCCCCACCTACTGTATACTACCCATCAGGATTCATGGACTCTTCCCACCCCTAAATTACCTTGTAAAGGATGAGGAATGTAGCATTGTGATTTAGTAAGTTTGTACGAGTCCTGTGGAGAAAAGGAAAGAGAAAAGATGAGGGGAAGGGGAATGGGAAAGAGAGGATAAGCAGGGAAGAAGGTGGAACCATGAAAAAGGTAAAATATTGATCGAAAGGATGATTTTAGGACCAGAAATCTCAGGCTGTCTCCTTTGGTCATGTTATTAAGATGACCACGTATCCCCATTAACCCAGCACAGTTTTGGTCTTTGCCTGGCATTTGTCCTGGCCCAATTGTCAATAGGTCCCCTTTCACTCCCTGGGATATCTGAGTTTGGATGATGCATTACAAGGTAACTCTTTCAATAATGTATCACTCTTAGCCAACCACTTCAGTTTCAAGGAAGAGGACTAGGTACTTGAAGCTGCAATAGGTGCTGAGGACACCTGGATCAAAAGGCACAGCCCCTGCTGTCAAGGAGTTCACTGCACAGTGAAGAAGACAAACAACAGCTTTCTGCTTCATGAAACTCACTACCACAGCTGTTGCTGACCACAGCAGAAGGCAGCAGTTGAGGGAGGGTATGAGGCACCATGTTCCAGGCAGAGAGAAGAGCAAGTGCAAAGGCATGGAGGCATGAAATGACATAGCATGTGGAGGAAGCCCAAGTAACCAACTCCCCTAATGGCCAAAGGTAACATAAGCTTTTTGCCTCAAATTATCTTTCAGAAAAGGGCCACCTTATATTTGATTTCTTCTAAACTCATTTTATCAGGCGATCTCCTAGTTACTTTATTTTAAATTTAAAAAAAATTACCATTTGGAGAAGAAACATTAGCCTCAAATAACCTAATTAAAGTTAGTTTTGGATGTGTATGGATGAAATTAGTTGAGAGAGAATGAGAGCGAGTGAAAGAGAGAGCGGGAGAGAGAGGGGTTGATTTGACACACATTTAATATTATGCCCGGCCTGGGGTGTGTCCTCCAAACTGGGAGTGGTACGTGTCATCATAAACAGGCCTTTTAAAGACCACTTTGAAAAAAACAACACAGCACGCCGCAACATCGTGAAGAATACATACATACACCTATAGGGGACTTACGAATGCCCGATTGTTCTATGACGGGGTATGTGTGGCTTGTGATAAAAATTCCAGTGGCAGCATCAGTCACAGTTCCAAAAAGCTTTGTATGACAAATGAAGAAAGCTGTGAAGATAGTATGCTCTGAAAAACTGTGTTCAGTCACTCAAACAAGTGGCTTTATTGATGATGAAGACAGACACCATTATCAGTACCACCCATGAAGAGTAGCAATAAAATTATTTCATAAAATTTGAGACGTATAAAATTACTTCTAAATTAATATTTTATGGGATATTTAATTTAATATATGTTAAAATCAATGAATTAAATATTTCAAGGAGACATTTAACGTTTTCACCTATATCCCCAAACAGTTATACATTCCAGTTGACAATAAAAGCTTTCATTGAGGGACTTCCCAGGGGATAATGGAGGAATTGCTTTACATTTGGGGTCACCTAATTTGGTCTATTAGGAACTAGGGTGTAGATTTGGTGGGGTAGCAAGAGATGAAATTGGAGAGGTAGGCATATCATAGAGAACCTTGTATACCACACCAAGTCCTCCACAGTCAATGGAAATCTAATAATGGATGTTCAGAAGAGGAGTATTGTTTTAGCTTACCAAAGGGCTGATGATGCAAAGTACCAGAAATCTGTTGGCTTTTATAAAGGGGATTTATTTGGGGTAAAAAGTTTATAGTTCCAAGGCGATGAAAGTCCAAAAAAGGGCACCATCAGAGATGCTTTCTTACTACTAAAAGTCAGCTACTATTGATCCTGGCGTGTTGCCACGTGTTGAAGCAAGATGGCCACTCATCTCTGGCTGGTCTCTGCCTGACTATCAGGGCTCACCCTTTCTTCTTTAGCTCTGTGGGACCAGCTCCTTGAAGCTTAAGTGATCCTGGCATAAGGCTTGTTTCTTTCCAGGCCTCCTATGTCAGTCTTGGCTGGTCTGCTCCCTGCTTCCTAATTTCAGTCATAATCTAACAAGTAAATTGCACATCTCCCCCCAGGGCCTCAGCTATTTGAGCCTTTTCCTTTCTGTCACATGACAGGATAAAAAATGACAGAGCTCTCTCTTCCTGCATCTTTCTGTCTGTCTGTGTGAGTCTGTTTCTATCAGACCCAGCAAGGGGGCGAGGACTCAACTTGAGTCATGCCTTACTGACTTAGTTGAATCAAAGGCCCTAAAGCAATCTTACAGTTAATCTAATCAAAGGTCCATCAACTGAATTTAATTCAATCAAAGGGTATTACACCCAGAGGAACAGATTAGTTTAGAAATATAATCTTTCTCTTTTTGGGATTCATTAAATAATTTCAAACTGCCACAAGTATATATTCATTAAATTTGCATTTTATAAAATTATGATCTGGTGGCAGTGTGGAGGGGGTACTGGAAATGGAAAAATATGTTCTAGTGATGTGATTGCACTGGGAGCAGTGACCTTGTTGGCTTTGTTTTGTGGCTGCATCTTCAGAGCCTAGAAGAGTGCTTGGCCCATGGAAAGCAAACACTTATTTAATGAATGAATAAATGGTACTAACACTCCCCCTACAACTACCCATTCTCCCTCCTCATCCCACTCTCATCAGAAGAGACTACATCAAGAGTTTTCAGGATGGTTCTCCCCGCTTTTGATTGTGTCTGTGGTCCCTCTGGTTTATCTTTCTTCTTGAACTGGAATCTTTTCCTCCTCTAATTCTACTTCTCTAATGCATGTCATTATGGTCTAAAGAATACTATGCCAGCCTATTATCCTTAATACTTTTTGAAAATATACCACTTTTAGGGAGCATGCTTAGGGGGGAATAAGTCACCTGTTACCCACTTCTTACCTTCTACTCTTAGTCACTTTGTTAAGGTACCACCCATAATATAAAATTCTTCATTCATGGTTAGGATTATAATTTGAATCAGTATATTGACAAACTGACTCAGTATACAGAGAAAAATAAGGATGAAACCTTATCTCAAATCATATACAAAGATGGCCTTCAGATAAACCTTAATGTGAAAGTAAATCCACACAGATTAAAGCATAACTTATTTTGGAGTACATCTTTATGACCTTGGGCAGGAGAAAGACTTCTTAAACAGAATGGTTTCAACTACATCAAAATAGAAGATATCTATTTAAAAAGGATGCCAGGAGGTAACTCTTAGGCACCCTATGACACTAGGCCAAATTGCAAATTCGAAAGCAAAAGGCTCTTCAGCGTAGTTGTCCATATCAAAGGCCCATCAATGGACCATCATTCTTCACTAGTCATTGTCCCTGTAACACATGGGGGATTGTTGCTGTTCCATTAGAGAATGTGGCAGAGCTTCCCAGGATGGGTATTTAACAATCCTTTGGCTGTTGTGTGAATCTCTACACACTGTGGCAATGCCCCAAGAACATTTGAACATATTTATATACCTTATATGTATGCCCAGGTGAACTTCCTCCCGTATATTCCCCATCACTGATATCCCACACCACTGATACTCCCCTGCCATAGTTGTAACCCTTCTGTGATCCAAAACTTCTTCAAAAATGAAGCCAAGAATATTGCCAAATTCGATTAACAGAAAAATGAAATAATGATAGGTATAAGCATAAGAAATAAAACACATAAAATTTAGAAAAACTAAAACTAAAATAAAGTAAAAAATGGGGTATTAGAAAAATGAAAAATATTTAAAAATTTTTTTTGACGTTTTGCCTTTCATCACTGTAATATCTGTTGTCCTGTATGTACAGTGGCATTTTCTTCCATTTCTTCCCCAATGTCTTACTTTTTAAAAATTTTGTCTTCAAAGAAGTTTTAGGTCACAGTAAAGTTACATACAGAATATAAGGAACTCCCATATACCCAACATCCTCCCCCTTTCCCCCTTCCCTATTAATAACCTTTTTACACGTGGATGGTACATTTGTTACAACTGATGTACAAATATTGAAAAATAGCTACTAACCATGGTCAATGGTTTACATTATGGTTTACATTTTAGACCATACACTTTTATAAATTTTTGATGAAATTTAACATGGCCTGAATCCACCATTGCAAGATCATGCAGAACACTTCCATTGCCCCCTAAATACTCCCTCTTCCTTCTATTCTATTCCTCCCTCCCCCTCCCCTTGGGGCCCACGGCGACCACCAGGCTTCACTCCTTGAAGGACAAGATTCATAGATATTTGCTACAACACTGAGGGCTTGATACACTAGTCTGTCCTCCGCTATTAGGAACCGCCCATGCTCTCGAGAGACACCCTCCCCTCTGTTTGAGAACATATTCGGCCTCCCAGCATGGGGGTCCAACTCCTTCCCACTCATTATGTGGATATCCCCCAACTGATACAGCACACTATGACAAAACGATCACTCGCAAATTCTCTAGAAGACTGCCCCAGGTGTGCCTTGTCCCAAATGCCTCCCCACATCCAACACCCTAAACCAGTAACCTTTCCTTGCTATATTGCCAAAAGAGTTTCCTCAACATTGTAGTTTCACCTATGTACCCACCAATCCCCAGTGTTTACCTGCTCCCTTCCCAACCCTCCCCCCAGTTCAATGGACCGTCCAACCCATCCTCCCCACCCTAACCCCCTGTCAAGCTTGCACCACCTAACCCAATAGTACCTCTACACCCCTGTCATATCCCTTCACTGCACAACTACTCACTTCCACTTTATCATAGATTTCACCTGTATGAGTGTTGGCTTAAAACCAGATTCTTTTCCCTTTCTATTTCTTGTAAACCTATCTTCCAGTCTCTAGCTCTCTGAGTCAGCTAGATTTGCTTAATTCATACCAGAGAGGTCATGTAATATTTGTCCTTCAATGCCTGGCTTGCTTCACTCAAAACTCAGCATAGAGGTGCATTACTTTCCCCTCCAGCGAGGGGCATGACTCCCGGGGATGAGCCTCCCTGGCACTGAGGGATTACTACCAAGCACTGGTTGGTGATACAATTGGAAAAAGACCTTGAATAAAAAGGGGAAAAGGTAAAGACAAATGAGTTTATATGGCTCAAAGTCAGTCAGGAGGTCATCAGAGAGGTAATGCTTATGCACATCTCAGCAAGATCTCATAGACAGCCAAAGTAGACAATACCCCAAACAGTGGGGCTCCTGAAGGCTCCAGAGACACCCAGATCCTACGGCCATGGCAGACAGCTCCGAAGTTTGATGCCTTGCCAGTGGCCCCTACTTTGGAGATTATGCTCCTGAGTGTGACAGAGTTGGGCTCAGATGTGACTTCTCTACACATGGCCTCTTCTGTCCCTTTTATTTGAACCTATAGTTGCTGCTAGGGTTGATAGGTGTATGTCCAAGAGACTTGAATCTCTGGGCTGTCCATGTGCCAGCTGGGCCCTGAGCCTTAGCAGAGTTGTAACACCTACTCTCCAGTTCATTGGACTTACCCAGGACAACTAACAAGGAGGTAAGGATGGACAACCACCACACCAAGGAACTGAGAGAGTCTACAACTGCAAGCAAGAGAGTCCCATCCATCAGCCATGTGGGATCAAAGTCCCCTCTCAATTAGAGGTGGAATGGGCATCACCATCCCAGAATCCTCAGGATTGGGGAATAAAATATGGACTAGAGTAGACTTAGTGGTATTCTACTACAGACTTATTGTGATTCTAGCAATAGAAGAAATTATATCATTGATGTGGAGACAGTGGTCACTGGAGGTGCTGAAGTCAGGGAGAGGGAAAAAGAGGTGTAATATGGGGGCATTTTCAGGACTTGGAATTGACCTGGATGACATTGTGGTGACAGATACAGGCCATTATATATCCTGCCATAGGCTACAGAATTGAGTGGGAGAGAGTAGTTTACTACAATGTAAACTATAGTCCATGCTTAGTGGCAATGCTCCAAAATGTGTTCATAAAATGCAATGAATGTACCACACTAATGAAAGAAGTTGTTAATGTGGGGAAAAGTGGGAGGTCTGGGGAGTGGGGCATATGGGAACCCCTTATATTTTTTATGTAACATTTTATGTAATCTAAGTATCTTTTAAAAATAAATAAAAATATATTTATTAAAGAAGGATACCAATGAACAATGTAAATGCACAGGTGACAGATTGGGAGAAGATATTTGCAGTGTTTAAAACTGACCAGGATTAATATCTAGAAGGTAAAGAAATTCCTGCAAAGCAACAAGAAAATGGCAGAGAGCTCAAACAAAAATGGCAAAGGCTAAGAATAGGCTGTTCACAGAAAAAGTGTATCAAGAGATATGCATCTTTATTAGTCACCCAAGATGAAAAAAATAATACCACAATGAGTTACCACTTTATAACTGTTGGATTGACAAAATTTGGAAAGTCAGATACTGCCAAATATCAGCAAAGAGTGGAGAATCAAGATCTTAACAATCAACACAATGGGTAAAAGAAAAAAAAAGAAAGATACAGAAAACATTTTTAGTGCCATATTTATGTAAAGTTTAATGCATACATATAAAACAATAGAAGATTTAAATATATATATATTCAAGGACTTCTATCAAATACATTAGAGAGAGTTTCTGGAGGGAGAATTTGAGGGAATGGGAGTGGGTTAAGATGTTGTTGGTGAGGTGATGTATGGGAATCCTACATGATTGTTTTGTAGACTCACAACTTCTCTAATAAAAAAAATGAAATAAGAAAGATGTGTTGCATGGAATAAAGATATGTTATGAACTGAGCAGTATGGTTAACTTGATTATCTGTTTCTGAGTTCCCAAATAAATAAATAAATGGAGGAAAACAAAACCTCAGGGAGCTTTCCCCTCATCCCTCAGTTACAAGGGTAGTATACTAACCACTGAAATACCAGGTCTTTAATTAGTTCCAGTCCATAGATGATTGCTTTCCCAACTGAAGTAATGGAAGGTCAATTAAGGGATTTTTCTTACTCCCAAACACAGGTGATTAAGTGTCTTCCTTCATTTCCTGCAGTCCACTCAGATAAAAGCCAGGACCACCCCTAAGAAAATGTTTTCAAGGAAAGAAGTTTGAAAAACATCGTTTTGCCAAAACAAGTTAGCATCACCCAGGGGCTATCAAAGTGGCTTGAAGACCAGGAAGGAAATACAAGATTAACTCACAATTGGCTGTCTGTTCTTTACAATAGATCTCTTGGCCTTTGGTTTCCACACCATAAAATGGAGGCATCCATTAGCAGGGACTTTGTAGAAAGTGGCTGAAGAAAATGGAAACAAGCATAAATGGAAACTTTAGAATTCTTGGGGTGAAAGAAATGCTGGTTATGGAAATGAGGTATTTTTTATTAGTGCTATTGGTAAAAGAGCTATTCAGCACTATTTAGTAAGTAACATTCCCAAAATGATGTAATTAAAATAACTTGATCAGAAATTATATGGGGTTATTTTCACATGTACTTATTTTTAATGGGCAGGAGTGTTTAGAGAATTATACTACTACTAAGCAGTAAACAATTCGCTTGTAAGCACTGAGTGAAATGAAAATGTTCAGAAGGTGTTGGGAATTATTTTGTATATCCCTCTCCAATAGGCTTCTGAGGAACAGAAAGAGTCAAGCCCAGCTGTAAAGTATTCATTCTTTATATTTTGGCAGAGCTGGGATGGGCTAGGGGAATATCATATTTCACGGCACTGACTTTAATAGGATAAGATGTTGGCTAATATGATAACAGCATGAGATGAGATTTAGGTGATCTCAGGGGCTTGTTGGGGAAAATGAAATCAGTCACTAAAGTGAGAGTCTAATTACACAAGAATGGGACCAGCTAAGGGGGTGCATATACTCTCCCTACAGCAGTGGGCTTAGAAATTCTAACCTGTTCTCTTTTCAACTTCCAGAGGCTTTTCTGAAATTAATTTCAGTCTTTTATGATTCTTACCAAACTCAGCTCTTTTATGTGGAACTTGTAGAGAGTTAGAAATGGATTTCAGAAGCTGGAAGCTTTCTAGGTAGCAGTTAAGCAGTTTGGCAGTATCACCCATTCATACTACAGGGAAATATGGTAAGATGAAGTCAGATACATCTGAGTTTGAATCCTCAGGCAAGTTCTAGGTGGGTAACATTCAACAATTTTCTTTATCTCTCTGAACCTAAGTTTCCTCACTTGTATAGAGTTCAAATTTCTAGTGACATAAGAGCTATTACCCACAAAATAGCAGATATCTGTTTATTTTGGGAATATGCCGTGTATTTCTGGAAGTTCCACTTACAAACACAAAACAATCTCAGCTGCAAGCCCCATTTGATAACTGCCCCGTTTTCTATATCTACTGCCTGCTGAACATCGTGGACATGCCTTACAGCTGTTGCTAACCTTAATGACAAGACAATGCCAATGCCAAGGGTGGTTCAGCCCTCAAGATGACTTCAAGTTTTGGGGTTATTTGTAATGCAGCAATAGATAACTGATAAAGATTTTAGTATCAAGAATGAGGTGATTTTAGAACTGGGCAGTGGGTAGAAGCTGGAAGATCTTTGAGAAGAGTGTTAGTGAAAACCTCAAAAATCTTGAAGAAACTGTTAGTAGAATCCTAATGGCCTTTGAGGAGGATTTAGGTGAAGGCTTAAAGGGAAATGAGGAAAATATGTTTGGAAACTGGAGGAAAGAGGGTCCTTGTTATGTAGTGGCAGGAAATTTAGCAACACTATCACCTGCAGTAATGTGAATGCAGACAATACACTTAACCAGTTGAGTGATCTAGCTAAGTACATTTCCATTAGAGTGTTGAAGGTACTGACTGATGACTTCTTGCTGATTATAGCAAAGTGTCAGAAGAAAGAGATCATCTAAAGGAAAGACTTTTGCTAGTTTTGATATTTTCTAGCCTCTCCAACTGGCAAATGATACTCAAATGAAATGGCTTCTAGACAAAGATAAAATACAGGACAGTGCCCAGAAAATATCATCCAAGGATGAAGCCAAGGGTGTGGCTGAAAAATCATTCATCAAGATTCAAAAACATCTAAAGGAATCAATAGGCTATGTCAGAAATGATCATGTGTAAGTTCTGAAGTTAGGTCATAAATGTCATTGCAACTTCCACCTTGTCCTCTCTTAGATCACTTGATTTGGGGGGAACTCAACAGCCATATCATGAGGACACTCAAGCAGCCCTGTTGAAAATGGTAAGGAACTGAGGCTTTCTGCCAAAAGCCATGTGAGTGAGCCACTTTGGAAATGAACCCCACATTTCAAATAAGCCTTCAGGTGACTATAGCCCCAGCCGTCTTCACTGAAATCCCTTGAGAGACCCTGAGCTAGAACCACCTAGCTAAGCCACTTCCAGATTCCTGACTCACAGAAATTATATGAGATAATAAATGTTTATTATTTTAAGCTAGGTTTTGGGGTGATTTGCTATGCAGTAATAGACTAATTTACCAAGAATACTGTCTCTGGATGCTCCTGAAATTTTCAATTCCTGGGGAGTCAGACAGTTCTGATTTCTATGCAGAGGTGTACAGAAGGTCTGACTCACTGAGTCTACCACACTTTGTCACCAGAGCTTTATAAAGTTCCTTTTTAATAGATCCATCACTTTCTGTCTCTAAGTCTCTCTCTCTGCAGAGGGCTCAAAAGATTGTAACGTGTCAAATACTGAATCACACGGTGTATTTTAACTTCCTGTTAGGTAAAATTAAGAACAAATAAGTAACACCAATAATGACAACAAGAAAACACCTGCCCCTCTCCCATCCCCATGACCCTGGATGCAAAAAAAAGTCCTTTTAAGACATCAAAATATTGTTTGATTGAAGAAAGATATTCTAAATGTGGTAACACTATGTTTGTGAAAGCAAGGCTGTTCTCTTTTCAGCCTGGGGAGGTGGAAATAACCAAGCAAGAAACTTAGTAGGTATACCAATGGTATACTAGTGTTGATGCTTGAGTTAACATTTGTTGAATATTTTTTTCAGTATGGTGCATCAATCCTTGCTTCAAATGCAGAAATGGACATATTTTCCAGGGAAATGAATTGGAAAAAACAGAAATGTATGTGGAATTGGAACAAAATCGTCTCATTTTTTTCAACATTCTGTAGAATTGTTGAGGTTAAAAAACAAAAAATAAGGATTTAACAAAAGCTGCACAGAGATTAAGCACACATTACCCATGGAGACAATTACATTAATTTTAAATGTTTTTTTTTTTTTTTTTTTTTTTTTTTTTTAAATCCACCCATCCCCTGGTATTTTTGTGGAGATCATCTGGCAATCCTAGTTAAAAATCATCTAAGGGAATTAATGGATTCCTCATTCCATCGTCCTTCATTCTTCTCAACCACATCTCAGCTTCTTCCCTGACTAGATCAAAATGTCCTTTAACCTCTCCCAAAAAGCTCCTCTATGAATGGAGGGACATAGGTACAGGGTGGGGTTTGCCTATATTACCAGTGACCAGCCAAAAACGTCCTATGAGTTTAAAATGTTAAAAAAACAAACTTCCTTCTAAAGGTCATTGTGAGCATTAAATACAATTGGTGCCAATAATAATAGCTAAAATTTAGTGAATACTTCTACAGGGCAGACACCTTTACTTTTAAACTGAGAAGCAACCCCATGAGGTAGGTATTAATTATCATTATCTCCACAGATTAAAAAATAGTGGAAAACAGACTGATGAATTAATTTATCCATGGCCACAACGCTAATAAGTAGTGGCACTGGGATTTGGGGATTCCACACAGTGGATTTTCCATAGCCGGCCTTTGAAGAGTCACATAAAAAAAAATCTAGCCTGATTTTTGGCACTTTAGTGTTGCCCAATAAATAACAGTCCCCTTCCTTTTTCTCCTCTTGGAACCCAATTTGAATCCAGAGGGATTCCTCACAAATAGGAAAATGACATGCAAAATTGAATTCTCACTCGACAAACAACTGTCTTTCCCACCTCACGTCACCATATTATCTCAAGGCAGGCTCTCAGAAAAAGACGCAGAGATGATCACCCAAGAGTCCCTATGAGACAGGAATGCAAATAGACTTTACAAACCTATAAAACATGGTATTGCTTTGGACCCAGAGTGCTTGTTTGCTAAGCCTGGCTATGAGATTCCCCGAGCCTAGAAGAACAAACACAGCCCTTCCCGGAGCCCTGGAAATCCTAGGCGGCCAGGTTCGGGGGGGCAAACAACACTAAGCTCTGGCTCTTTGCAGAACACACAACAGTGGAGACTGAGACGGGTGGCCATAGATTAGAATAAGAGATCCTGAAAAACCCACGGACATTGTCCTTAAAAAAACCCAAAACCTCCCTGGAGGCTGTGGGGAAGGCGGGGACCAATTCCCACCAGGGAGTGAGTTGGAGACTTAATCCTTTCTCCTCCTCCCTCCCGGGATGCTGAATCCCGCGGGAAAAGCAGAAAAGGGCCATTGCCACTTTAAATGACTCAGGAAGTGAAAGGAGTCCACCTGACAGTGAAAGGGAAAGTGGAACCGGGGCGACGCAAGGGCCGGCGAACGCCGCGATCTTGCCCGGAGCAGCGAGAGGCCGATCCCGCGGCACAGCGCCTGCCCCTTGGAGCTCCGGGGTCGACCTGGGCGCTGGGAGCGCACCGGGCCGCCGCGCCGGAAATACCCGGGACGGCAGAGCAAGCGCAGTGGTCGTGGGTAGAGGCCGAGCCGGCGGAAAGGGCGTTTGGGCCTGGGCAGGCGTTGCCGGGTGCAGGCGACAGCGGCGGCCGCGGCCCCGGGTCCTGCTCTGAGACACGGGAAGCGAGTCCCCAGGAAGAAGTGAGGAGAAAGAAGTGAGGGGGCCGCGCGAAGGCGTCGAGCTCTGAGGCCCTGAGGCCTTGGCCGCGTCACGGCACCCTCATGGCCTCCGGAGTGGGCGCGGCCTTCGAGGAGCTGCCTCACGACGGCACGTGTGACGAGTGTGAGCCCGACGAGGCTCCGGAGGCCGAGGAAGTGTGCCAAGAATGCGGCTTCTGCTACTGCCGCCGCCACGCAGAGGTGCACAAGCAGAATTTCCTCAGTCACCACCTGGCGGAATACATCCATGGCGCTGAGATCTGGACATCGGGAGCCAAGGGGCAGGGGAAGGAAGAAGTTGAGGCCAAAGTGGAGAATGAGACAGAGATAGAAAAGGAGGTGGGGGAAGAGAGCGAGTCGGAGGAAGAGAGTGAGTCAGAAGAGAGCGAGACGGAGGAAGAGAGTGAAGATGAGAGCGATGAAGAGAGTGAAGAAGACAGCGAGGAAGAAATGGAGGATGAGCAGGAAAGTGAGGCAGAGGATGACAACCAGGAAGAAGGAGAATCTGAGGTTGAGGGAGAAACTGAGGCAGAGAGCGAATTCGATCCAGAAATAGAAATGGAAGCAGAGAGAGTGGCCAAGAGGAAGTGTCCGGACCATGGGCTAGATTTGAGCACCTATTGCCAGGAAGATAGGCAGCTCATCTGTGTCCTATGCCCGGTTATTGGGGCTCACCAGGGCCACCAACTCTCCACACTAGACGAAGCCTTCGAAGAACTAAGAGTAAGTATTGTACAGTCAGAGCATAGGCCTAGGAGTCTAATCACCTGGGTTTCAACTTAAGCGGTTTAGCTGTGGCCACATTCATTTTCAGTGTGTCCCTAAAAAGCTAGTTTATTCAACTTGTTGGGGAGCAGTGCTTATTTGCCTTTTTGCATAGAACACCTTTGAGAATCCAATGAAAGCTCTAAATTCTCACCTGAGAAAAATACATTAAAAAACAAACAAACAAAAGAAACAACAACCCAGTGGTCTGTGGATCCCAAGTAAAGTATTCCTTGGGAGCTTTCACCCTACTTAAGCCAATTCCCACATTTTCACCATTGTTGAGACTAGTGCCTTGACTTAGGGCTCTTGAGAAGGCAAACTTTTTGCCTGCTTGGAAACATAGGAAACCATGATTTTGCCAAATGAATCCAAGCAGGTGGCTCCTGAGATACTGGTTTATGTAGTAACTTCTTGTGTGCCTTGAGTTGCTGTTAGGTTCTTCAGGTTTCAAACTTGGTAGGAAAGAAAACTGAGAAAGTGGAGGCCAAATTGAAATGGGGATGGGAGTTCCCATGTCCTCCATGCTTTGTAAGAGGGCAGGACCTCTGTTCTGTCTTGGATTTTACATTCCCCTAAAACAGTGTTTGGCAAGTGGTAGACACTCAATAAATATTTGATGAATGAATGAATTTGCAAATGATTTGCCTTTTATTTATATTGTGGGCGTTTATAATCAGTAAGAGAAACTGTTGGAGTTAACCAGGGAGGAAAGTTTGAGTGGGGTGATCAGTTCATTAGTGAATGTTGTCATATTATGATAACTTTTGATTTCCTAAGCAAATCTTAAAATTGCTCAGATTGGGATGACAAATACTTTGATAATGAAAATCACTTAAGGGTTTTCCTTTTTTATCCATATTTTTAATTGTAAAATACACATTCAGAACGTGTGTACAAACGTATGCACAGTGTAACAAGTATAAAGCAAATACTGATGAAACCTCTGTCCAGATGAGGAAATAGAGCATTACTAGCAATATTGAAGTCCCCCACCCCATTTACCTCTCCAGTTATAACCATTTCCCTTTCCCATATTTTAATTTTTGTGGTGATGATTTTCTTGCTTATTTTGATACTTTTACCATATGGAGTATGCATTCCTAATCTTTCTTGAAATTGACACGATTGGTGTCATATGCATTCTTTTGAGTTGTTTTTTTTTTTTTTTTCCCCCAGCATTGTGTTTATGAGATCCATCCAGTGGATGGCTTTGTTTTTTTCATTTTCATTGCTGTATAAAATTACATTTTATGAATATGCCACAGTTTACCTATTATAGTGAAGATGAACACTTCTGGCTATTATAAACAATGTTGGTTTAGACATTCTTGTTCATGTCTCCTGGTGCACATTTTCATTTATGTGGAATATAAACCTATGAGTGCAAATGTGTCACAGATTGTGCATGTCTTCAATAGTACTTCATGCTGCCAACTGTTTTCCAAAGTGGTTGTACCGATTTGCCTTGCCAACCAGAGTGAATAGGAGTCTCTGTTACTTTATATCTTTACTAACACTTGTTATTGCAGAATATTTATTTTTTGTCAATCTTTTGGGTATGTAATGGTATCTTATTGTGGTTTGAATTTGCATTTCCCTGTTTGCTGATGACTTTAACTATCATTCTTATTTCCTCTTTTGTGAAGTACCCATTTATATCTTTTGCTTACTTTTTCTATTGGATTGTCTTTTTCACATTAATTTATAGGTGTTTTTAGATATTTGGTTCTGATTTCTTTCTTGTTTACATGGGTAGCAAATATCTTCTCCCACTTTGTGGTTTTTCTTTTTTAATTGTGCCTTGAATAAAAGTTCTTAATTTCAATGTAGTAAAATTTACCAATATTTTCCTTTATGGTAGACGCTTTTTGCATCTTAATATTGATTTTTGTGTAGTGGAGGTAGGTGTTCATATTCATTATTTTTCTCGTACTGTAGTCCATCACTGTAGCAGAATTTAGTGACAAGCCCACCCTTTCTGCACCAATCTGTGATGCCACCTGTCATATATCAAGTGCATGTATATGTACAAATCTATTTTCTTGGCTTTTCTGTTCTATTAATGTTAGTATATTTTTGTGCCAGCAACATATTTTCTCAGTCGCCATAGCTTTAAAACATGTCTTAATATCTAGTAGAGCTGGTCCTTCCATCTTGTTCTTCTACAGGTGTGTCTTGATTAGTCTTGACCCTTTACCTTCCTTAGAATCATATCAAGTTCTATTAAAAAAAACCCTGGAAGGAATTTTTTGTTTGTTATTTTATTGTATTTATAAACCAATATGGGGGAATTAATACCATTACAACATGAAGTCTTTTGATCTGTTTATTTGAGTCTTTTTTTTTTGGCCTCATAATCGTGTGATTTTACTTTTTTACTATGTTAATGTGGTGAAATACATTAATTGATTTACCTTTTAAAATTATATTTAAAAGCCAGTAATATGTTCACATGTCTCAAAAGTCACTCTTTTACTGAACCCTGTCCTTTTCACCTGGTTTCTCCAGTAATATTGGTAACCACTTCCATTATAGTTTTTTGCTTATTTTTCAAGTGTTTCTTTTTGCAAGTAAAGTCACGTGCATATATATGATTTTATTTCTATCCCTTCATGTTGTTGTTATTGTTTTTACAATCAGAGGAACCTTGTATTCTGGCATAAACCTAACTTATTATGATGAAGTATCCTTATGTTTTTTTAATATACTTTTTAATTTTTTTGAAGGATACTTAGATTACATAAATGTTACATAAAAAATAGGGGATTCCCAAATGCCCCACTCCCAACCCCTCCCACATTTTCCCACATTAACAACATCCTTCATTAGTGTGGTATATTTGTTACAATTAATGAACACATTTTGGAGCATTGCCACTAAGCATGGATTATAGTTTACATTGTAGTTTACACTCTCTCTTGCACAATTTTGTAAGTTATGACAAGATATATAATGGCTTTTATCTGTCATTGCAGTGTCATTCAGGACAATTCCCAAGTCCCGAAAATGTCCTCATATTACACCTGTTTTTCCCTCTCCCTTCCCTCAGAACCTCCAGTGGCCACTGCCTCCACATCAGTGATAAAAGTTCTTCCATTGCTAGAGTCACAGTAAGTCTCTACTAGAATACCAGTAAGTCTACTGTGGTCCATCATTAATTCCCCAATCCTGAGTATCCTGGGATGGTGATGTCCACTCCACCTCTAATAGAGAGGGGGCATAGATCTCATGGGGCAGATGGATGGGACTGTCTTGCTTGCAGTTGCAGACTCACCCTGTTCCTTGGGATGGTCATTGTCCATCATCATCTCCTTGTTAGTTGCCCTGGATGAGTCCAATGAACTGGAGAGTAGGTGTTGCAATTCTCTTGAGATTCAGGACTCAGCTGGCACATGGACAGCCCAAAGATTTAGTCTCTTGCACATACACCTATCAACTCTAGTACTAACTATAGGTTCAAATAGAAGGGGCAGAAGAGCCATGTGTAGGGAAACCACAACTAAGTCCAACTCTGTCACACTGGGGAGCATAAATTCTGAAGTAGGATCCACTGGCAGGGCACCAAACTCCTGAGTTGTCTGCCCTGCCTATAGTTTCCTTATGCTTTTGAATTACTTATGGAGGAATTTTTTTCGTTTACATTTATTGGAGAAATTGGCCCATAATTTTACTTTCTTTTATTGTCCTCATGAGATTTTGCTATCAAGGTTATGTTGGCTTCAGAATATGAGTCACAGTGTGTTGCTTCTCATTTTCTCTCTCTCTCTCTCTCTCTTTTTTTAGGATTATGCTTTTTGCTTTTGTTTTTGTTTTTAGGAGGTACAGGGGATTGAACCCAGGACATTGTACATGACAAGCAGGCTCTCAAACCACTGAGCTACACCCGCTCCCCGTCTATCATTGCTTAACCCATTTTCTGAAAACTTTTCGTGTAGGTTGTATGCATCATGATCCTTGAATACTTAACACTGCCATGTACATTTCCTAAGAACAGGAATATTCATTTACGTAACCACTTTAAGTACAGTTATCATGTTGAAGAAATTTAACATTGATATAAAACTTATGTCTATATTCACATTTTTTCATGTGTTGCAACAATGTTCCTTTGTACCTTTACTCCTCCCTTACTAGATCCCATCCAGGATCACGGCGTAGTGCATTTAATCATCATGTCTTTAGTTGCTCTTTTTTTTTAAATTGTGGAACTTATAAACGTAAATTTTCCCATCTCAACCACTCCCAAGCTTACAATTCAGTGGAATAAATCATATTCATTCAATATTGTGGAACCTTAACCACCTTCCATTATTAAACCTTCTCATCTCCCCAAACAGAAACTCTACACCCATTATGCAGTAACTCCCCATCCCCCCTGCTCCCTACCCCTGGCAACCTGTACTCTATTTTCTGTCTCTGTGAGCTTGTATATTCTTTTATATTTTCTTGATAGTTACCATGAGGCTTGTATTTAACATTCTAAATCTATAACAGTCTTGTTTGCTTTGATACAAACTTAC
>JAQZBX010046287.1:0-20809 GCA_029593785.1 Cabassous unicinctus | reverse complement strand
GCTTATCTCCCCCTTGCTGTGAGGTCTTGCTGCATCAGCCCACCGCGCTGCGCGGGCCAGCCTGCCCTCACAAGGAGGCCCCAGGAAGCGAACCCAGGGCCTCCCATATGGTAAACGGGAGCTCTATCGATTGAGCCACACCCTGAATCATTTCAATTGTTTTGTCTTCAAGTTTACTCATTCTTTCTTCCTCTAGTTCCAATCTGCTGTTCAAACCCTGAGGAAATTTTTCATTTCAATTACCGAGTCTTCAACTCAAGAATTTCTTTGTATTTCCCTTTTAAAATTTCTCTTTCTTGAGACTCTCATAATGTTCATTCATTATTTTATTGGTATTAGTTATTTCTCTTTGTTTTCTTTTATCTCCTTCAGCATATTGAAGACCATATTTTTAAAAAAAATCTTCATTCAGTTTGTCCAAAACCTGGTCTTCTTCATTGATATTTCCTGGATTTTTATCTTGTTCATTTGGAAGGACCACCATTTCCTATTTCTTTGTTTGTCTTGTAATCTTTTGTGGCACACTATGCATTTTAATACTTTAAAGTATAACCAGATAGTATGACAGAGATATCCTTGAGTGCCATGAACCAGTAAAAACAACAAGCCAATACAAAAAAAATGACTTTCACAGTCTTTGCAAATTGATTCTGCATTGGCTGGTACTCTCCTTCATGGTTTAGTCCTCTTATCTAGAAGACCAGCCTGTGGTAAATATGAAGTGCTAGATTCTCTCTGTCTTTTCTGAGACTGCATCTTGTCCTGGGCTTGTGTTTGCTGATGGCCTTATGAACTAGCCAATTTACAGGAATTTGAATATCCTTTTACTCCTTGTGAAATAGACTTTCTCTTCCCCCTGGGTGCTTTGTGACTTAAAGCAGGTAATCCTTTACCCCTAGCCATTATTTTTTTTATGCTTTTATTTTTAATTTTTTAAAGATAATTAGATTACATAAATGTTACATAAAAAATATAGGGATTTCCATATGCCCCACTCCCCATACCTCCCACATTTTCCCACATAAACAACATCTTTCATTAGTGTGGTACATTCATTGCAATTGATAAACGCATTTTGTGGAATTGCCACTGAGCATGAGTTATAGTTTACACTGTAGTTTACACTTTCTCCCTCATAGTTCTGTAGGGTATAGGAAGATACATAATGGCCTATATTTGTAGTTGCAAATACAGGATGATACCCAAGTCCAGAAAATGCTCCCATATTGCAACTGTTTTTCCCTCTCCTTGCCCTCAGAGCCTCCAGTGGCTACTGCCTCCACATCAATGTTATAATTTCTTGCATTGCCAGAATCACAATAGGTCTATAGTAGAACACCAGTAAGCCCACTCTAGTCTTTAGTTCATTCCTCAGTCCTGAGGATTCTTGGATGGTGAGGTCCATTACACCTCTGATTGAAAGGGGGCTTCAATCCCATACAGCTGATGGATGGGGCTCTCTTGGTTGCAGATGTAGGCTCTTTTGTTTCCATAATATGGTGATTGTCCATCATCACCTCCTTGTTAGTTGTCCTGGGTGAGTCCAATGAAGTGGAGAGTAGGTGTTGCAACTCTGCTGAGGATCAGGGCCCAGCTGGCACATGGATATCCCAAAGATTTAAACCTCTTGGACATACACCTACCAACTCCAGCACCAACTATAGGTTTAAATAGAAGGGACAGATGAGCCATATGTAGGGAAGCCATAACGGAATCCAGCTCTGTCACACTGAGGAGCACAAAATCCAAAGTAGGGCCCACTGGCAAGGCACCAAACTCCAGAGATATCTGCCCTTACCATAGAAACTGGGTGTCTTCAGAGCCCTCAGGAACCCCACTATTTGGAGTAGTATCCACTTTGGCAGTCTATGAGATCCTGCTGAGACGTGCATAAGCATTACCTCTGGGATGACCTCCCAACTCACTTTGAAGTCTCTTAGCCATATAAACTCATTTGTCTTTACCTTTCCCCCCTTTTATTTGAGGTCTTTTTTCACTTGCATTGCTAGCTGGTGCTTGGTAGTAATCCCTCAGTACTAGGGAGGCTCATCCCTGGGAGTCACATCCCATGCTGGGGGGAAGGTAATGCATTTATATGCTGAGTTTGGCTTACAGAGAGGTCACATTTGAGAAACAAGGAGGCTCTCAGGAGGTAGCTCTTAGGCACCTACAACACTAGGCTAAGTTTCAATTTCAAGAGCAAAGGCTCATAAGCTTAGTTGTAAATATCAAGGGCCCACCAATGGACCATCTTCCTTTGCTAGTCATTGCCCCTGTACATGGGGTCGGGGGAGGGTTGTAGCAGTTCCATTAGAGAATGTGGTAGAGCTCTCCAGGATGGGAATTCAAAATTTTTTCAGTTATTGTGTGAATCTCCACCCGCTGTGACAATACCCCGTGAACATTTGAACACACTTCTATACCTTATATGTATGCCCAGGTGAACTTCCTCCAATGTATCCCCCATCATTGACACCCCACGTAAATGATCCTCCCCTGCCCCACTTGTAACCCTTCTGTGATCCAAAGCTTCTTCAACAATGAAACCAATAAAATAGCTAAATACCATAAATAGGAAAATGAAATAATAATAATAGGTTTAAATATAAGAAATAAAATACATAAAAATTTAAAAAAACTAAAAATGAAATAAAATTTAAAAATTGGGATATTAAAAAATAATGAAAAATATTTTAAATTTTTTTTGACATTTTGCCTTTCATCACTGTAATATCTGTTTTTCTGTATGACAGTGTCATTTTCTTCCATTTATTCCCCAGTGTCTTATTTTTTTTCATTTTGTTTTCAAAGAAGTTTTATATCAGTAAAGTAACATACAGCATACAGGGTACTCCCATATACGCAACATCGTTCCCCTTTTCCCCCTTTCTGTATTAATATCTTTTTATATGTGGGTCATACATTTGTTATAACTGATATACAAATAGTGAAATATAGTTACTATTCATGGTCAATGGTTTACATTATGGTTTACCTTTTAGACCATACACTTTTATAAATTTTGATTATATTTAACATGGCTTGTGTCCATCATTGCAAGATCATGTAGAACACTTCCACTGCCCACTAAATACCCTCTTGTCCATCTATTCTATTCTTCCCTCCCCCTCCCCCTTGGGGCCCCATGGTGACCACCAGGCTTCATTCCTTGGATGACAAGACTCATAGTTACTTGCAGCAACACTGAGGTCTTGACATACTGGTTTGTCCTCTGCTTTTAGGAGCTGCCCATGCTCTCAAGAGACTCCTGTCTCTTTGTTTGAGAACATATCAGTCCTTCCCAGGATGGGAATCCTACTCATTCCTGATCATTATATGGGTCTCCATCCACTGACACAATACATTATGACAAAATGATCACTCGCACACTACCTAAAAGCCTGCCCCAGGTATGCCCTATCCCAAATGCCCTCCCATCCAACACCCTAAACCAGTAACCTTTCCTTGTCATACTGCCATAAGAGCTTTCCCAACTTTGTACTTTCAACCACATACCTGCCAATCCCCAGTGTTCACCTGGTCTCTCCCCCCAGTTCCATAGACTGTTCAACCCACCCTCCCCACTCTACCCCGCTGTCAAACCTGTACCACCCAACCTAATAGTATCACTACATTCCTGTCATATCCCTTCACTGCCCAACTACACACTTTCACCTTATCATAGATTTCGCCCATATGGGCGTTGGCTCATAACCTTCTTCTCCCTTTCTATTTCCTGTAAACCTATCTTCCAGACTCTAACTCTCTGAGTCTGCTTGATTTGCCTAATTTATATCAGTGAGGTCATGTAATATTTGTCCTTCAATGCCTGGCTTGCTTCATTCAACATAAGGTCCTCAAGATTCATCCATGTTATCCCGTTTTTTAGCACTATATTCCTTCTTACACCTGAGTAATATTCCTTTGTATCTATATACCACATTTTGTTTATCCAAATGGTGTTTGGAGAACTGGATATCCATATCCAAAAGAATGAGAGAGGAACAGCATCTCACACCTTATACAAAAATCAACTCAAGATGAGTCAAAGATCTAAATAGAGCCAAGACTATAAAGACTTTGGAAGATAATGTAGGGAAGCATCTACAGGATCTTGTAATAGGAAATGGTTTCATGAACTTCACACCCAAAGCATGAGCAGTGAAAGAAAAAATAGATAAATGGGATCTCCTCAAAGTTAAAAACTTTTGCACCTCAAAGGAGATTGTCAAGAAAGTGAAAAGGCAGCCTACCCAATGGGAGAAAATATTAGGTAACCATATAATTGATAGGAGCCTACTATCCAGCATATATTTAAAAAAAAATCCTACATCTTGAAAATAAAAAGACAAACAACCCATTTAAAAAATGGGCAAGTGACTTGAAAAGACACTTCCCAAGGAAGAAATACAAATGGCTAAAAAGCACATGAAAAGTTACTCAACATCACTAGCTATTAGGGAAATGCAAATCAAAACTACAGTGAGATACCATCTTACAACCATTAGACTGGTGGTTACTAAAAAAATAGAGGAATACAAGTGTTGGAGAAGTTGTGGAGGAATGGGAACCCTCTTCCACTGCTGGTGGGAATGTAGGATGGTCCAGCCATTATGGAGGACAGTTTGGAGGTCCCTCAAAAAACTAACTATAGAACTTCCATATGATCCAGCAATTCCACTGCTGGGTATATACCCAGAAGAATTGAAAGCAAGGACACAAACAGATATATGCACACCAGTGTTCATAGTGGCATTATGCACTATTGCCAAAAGTTGGAATCAACCCAAAAGCCTATCAACAGATGAATGGATAAACCCCTAGCCACTTTAACTTAAGTGTTTCTTGCACTGCATTAACTGAAAGGATTCTGTGTCCGGGGAAAGTTTGGGAAGGCAAGTCCAAGACAAGTTTCCTGGTTCAGGTTTTCAGGCTACCATTTGATAGATTGTCACTGACATATAGGTACTGCAATATACACACATGGGCTTCTCTGTTTCTTTAGGAACTGGACTGGGGCCACAATGGGAATTCAGGCTAGCTCTACACTGTACTGGGAAAAGTTTATGGGAGGGGCCAGCAAGGGTGCTACAAGCTTCTACCATAATTTTTATTAAAAAAAATTATTGAAGCATATTTTCCATACATGAACATACATAAACAATAACTGTACAGTAAAAGTTGTGAACAAACATGCATAACATACAGGGCTCCCATACATCACCCCACCACCAACACCTTGCATTGCTGTGAAATTTTTGTTACAAATTATGAAAGAGCATCATCAAAAAATTAACACTAACTATAGTCCATATCTTACATTTGGCATATTTTCCTCCAACCCTCCCTATTACACCTTAATACAAATATAATCAGGATTATATATTTGTTATAGTTCATGAGAGAATGTTCTCAAATTTGTTCTGTTAATCACATTGCATCTTCCACCACGGGATTCACTGTGTTATATCGCTCCATGCCTTGTACAATCCATTCATAGTATACACTAATTGGCTTTCATTTTCATCACAGTTGCTACCATTTTTTAAAGTTGTATTTTCTTGTTTCGGCATTGTCCCAGTTAAATACAACCCTTTCACTATTTTCTAGAGTTTTGAGGAAAATTGTTCTGCCCATTTTTGCTGGTTGTTCAAAGATTCTGTGGGAGAACAGCACTCTAGAGCAGGGGTTCTTAACAAGGGGTCCGTGAGCTTGAACTGAAATTCAAAAAACATTATTCTTGTGGGGACGTGTTGGTGCGGATGTGATATATTTATTAAATAATACACAGTATAGTGTGGACTTAATTAAGGGGTCTGTGGTTTTCACCTGACTGGCAAAGGGGTTCGTGGAACAATAAAGGCTAAGAACCTTTGTTCTAGAGCATCTTATGTTACCATTTTGGTCATCCAGTAGCCTACTGTTGTTAATTTTTAATCTGATTGAAATACAGATCAAGAATGTCAGTGTATCCCTGAGTTTTCACAGGGCCATGGGCACCTCTGCCAGTGGATCTTGTGGGGACAAAGCTCTTGACCTTCCTGTGGGGCTCATACCTCCCCTCTAATACTGTATGTGTTGATTTCAATAACTTTCATTTTAACTTATCAGATAAGAAACATGATTAAAATAAATGATTAAAATACACATGACTGTACATAATCCAAAGGTTCTCTAGGAATCAGTGATGTCTTTAATGTGTTAATTTGATGGTCTGATTAAAAGGCAAAAACCAGTCATGATGACAGAGCACAAATAGACAAGTGATCCTACCTGCAATACCAATAACAATCTGCACAGTTAATTTGACAGAAGGTTTCTGGGAAGAATATTTTTAATAACTGTGGTGCTGAATATGCAAATTTACCTTATTCATTCTGGTCTACTCCACACAATGAAGTCTGCATCACTGAAATAAAATGCCTGATGGTTTCAATCTCAGTTTGTCCTTTTCTTAAGTCAGGCCATTCGGTAATATCAACTGAAAAAGAAGACGAAATGTCAGTGCACAGCAAAATCTTTCAGGGCCTAAAATTATTCAACATTCCTCTGGCCACCTTTGTTATGAATACTGTTGTAAAGAAGTCAATAGTTGCCCATCCTCTAAAAGTTAATCTTCCAAAAACTACTTTTGTCATTTCAACTACAAAAGCAATTGTATGTAGTGAAAAGATCATCCACTTAAGAGTCCTAAGTCAGGCTCCACCATTTTCTCCCAGTGCTTAAAATCTTTGAGCCTTAGTTTTTTCACTAAAATATTAATGTGTGAGAATCTCACAGAGTTGGTGGGAGGATTCAATGAAATGTTATATATAAATTAATTTTCATGTTATAGGTAATAAATATTCATTGATATTTTAACTTAAGCATGAAGTTTAATATAAAAACTCTATAGTACATTGGTTGGAGCATGGACCCCCGCTTTGGTTTGAATCCCGTTTTTTTTTTAACTTTGGTCTCCTTGTGCCTCAGTTTCCTCAACTGTAAAATTGGGGTAATGGTGGTACATATAAGGTTGCTATAAGGGCAAATGGAATTTATTTATATGCACTGGGATGAGAGGGCCTTGGGGGAGCAGCCAGGGAGATTGAAGACCAGGAAACTGGATGGAACTTGCATGGTACTTCATAGAACTGCAAGGAACCACATGGAACTTGCTGCAGGAACCTGCTCTTCAAAATAAGGCCAACAGTGTCCTCTCCACAAAACTGAATCATAGAGGGTAAGTGAGACTTGAGCCCCCAGTCTAGTCAGGGACCAACATAATGCAGAGCAGAGTTTAGGATCCAGAGGAAAAGAGCAGGAGCATGAGACCAGTAAGGATGGACCAGATATGAGAAGACAAAACTAAGGACTAACCAATATCAGAAATTACTATCGCCACCCTTAAAGAGCTCACAACCAGATGATAATATAAATATGTAAAAAAAGAAATACCATACAATTAATTTGAGTGCTTCATAGATAAGTTATTGCTTGTGTTGGGTCCTTAAAGATGAGTAAGGATTTTCCAAGTAGACAAGGGAGAGAAGGAAATTTAGAAGCAATACTGTGTGCAAATAACATGAATAAATTCTCAAAGACATGAAAGTGCATGATATGTTCCAAAAAAGAACATATAATTGGAATTATGGGTACCACATAAGATATGAGTAATGAAGAAATATAGGAAGGAGGCAAGAAAGAGGAGCTCCAGGATAAAAGGCAGACAGAGCTTTTAGATTAGATATGGAAATGCCTTCCTTTTAAAACAAGATAAAGAGTAGGAAATTTATTCTATAGGCAATTAGGAACTACCAAGAGTTTGAACACAGGGGAGTGTAAGATGGTCAGATTTATATCTTGAATTACATCACTGATGGTTATATGTCCACTGGAAAGACTGAAGCATGGAAATAATATGCCAGAGATCCAGAACTATGTCTACAGCAGTTATTATCACCAAAATAAGAATGAAAACTAAAAAAAAAACAACTTGGGGCCGCTTAGGTACCAAGCATAAAAAATTCTCTTCCTTAATTTTTTAATATACAAATCAACTGACAGAGAATAATTTTAAGTAGAATACCTGAAATAAGAAATTTTTGAAAGGCAAATCAACACCAGTATATGATTGCAATGGAGCACATATAGATATACTATACTAGGCCAGAAATCTCTCTAAACATTAGTAAATATCACAAACTATTAATTTCATGGTTATCTATACTGTTAAACCTGATTGATGTGTTATATACAGACACGCATACATAGATACATGCATGCATGCATACATAAAAATGGAATTGGCCACACAAATACGCACAAAACATCTGATGCTTATAAATAAATATTGACATTTGCTAGAGGTCCAACACCACATGGACCCCAATTTAGCTTTCTACTTAACCCTTTCTTTTTTTCTAGTTAGGAGAAGGGAAAATACAGCAAATGAACCATAATTTTTGACAAACCCTATCTAAAATAAGGTCTGCCAAGTTCAAATCTGAAAATGCAGCAGCTGTTCACACAAAACATGTGCCAAAAAAATTCCTGCATGACTGACAATATGCTTTTGCTTCTGGTCTCCAAATCCCTGACCAGGGGTATTCATTTCAGCAGCTGTCAGCTAAATCTAGAGAGACAGAGGAGGGCTCTTCTCAATATAAGGCAGAGAGTCCCTAAAAGGTAAGGAATAAGTCTGAACACTCATTAAAGAGATTGCTTCTAAAAAGGGAATCTGAAGAACCAAACAAGGAAAGATCTAGCTGGAAAAGGAAAAATAATGATTCTTGTGGTATGGTTTGATGAGACACATCACACATCCTGAATATTTGGAGAAGAATCTTACTTTGTTTTCAGATATGAACTCCTGGGGCCTAGCCATGGTGCTTGGGACTGGAAGATGCTGCTTTCTAAGTAGCATGGCATGTGGCTATCTTGTGCTGTTCCCTCCAGACACCCATGTCTCTGCAATGGCAATGGTAGAAGAGGCAGTAGCAAACACTGAGAAAGTGCCTAAGGCAGCACCATCTCCACAGAAGCCTGCCAGCTGTGATGGGAGGAGGGCCAAGGGCATTTGCGGAAGCAGTCTACTAGGGGCAATGGCTACTGCCCACAGGGAGGCAGCCAGCAGATGGGAAACATCACCTAAGGCTCTAGATGTAAAGCAATCCCACAGTGATAACTGCAATTAACAGCACCGAAGGACACAGCAATAATTTAGAAAAGAAAACTTCAGGGAGTTAGAGGGCAAAGAAATATCTTCTTTTTCCTTCCTCATGCAACATCAAGACGAATAGAAAGAGAGAAGAAAGTTAGAAATAAAGAGATACAATAATCACACTTAGTATTAATAAATCTGGTTGAAGAATGTGGCTTAGGATCTGTAGTTAAAGGGGCTGGCATATTCCATTGGCATAGCTGGACAATAACAAGCTTCCTCCACAAAGGCAGGCTTGGTGGAGAGACCAAATATTTTGCGTAATGTGGGCAAACTGGCTCAAAAATTAGAAGGAGCTGAGTTGGACACATTAAGAAAGTGAATGTTTCTAATAAAATTACTCAGTCTTTCAACCAGGACAGGAGTGAACAGAGAGAGGATGAAGGCTCTTCTCCGTACCACCATACTTTTCTCTCCAGGAGAGTGAAGAAATAATTACCTCCCCTTTATAGAAATATGATAAAGAGAGAAATATTATTAAATTAACAATGTTAATAATAGTAACTTATTTATTGAATGTTTGTTGTCTGCCAGTGTTGTACTTTACATATATGATCTCAATACAACCTTACAGGTAGGTACTGTTTTTAAACCTCACTAGTAGTTATGAATACACATAGAATTTGGGGCTGCCAATATATCCAGGACTTAAGGATCCCAGATCCTGGGGAAAAGGGAGGCCCGGAAGAATGTGCCAGATGCTACAGGTGTTCACTTTGACATATATGATTAAACTGTATGGGTCAAGGAATTAAAAGCTAAATGGAAAATCATTGAAAAGCCTAGGAGTTTCCTGCAGTCTTTTACTGCTGGAGAGACAGAAATTGTTGTTTAAAAGCATCCAACAAGGAGGGCCCTAGAAAATTTTCAAGCTCTCCATTTTTCATTTGAGACTTCTGGAAGACTCAGCCTAAGTTATAAGGAGAACCAGAGTCTACAAAGTTGCAACCCAGATTTGAGTCATTTCAATTCTGTTAAGAGACAATTCTCCATGTTTGTATTACATTTCTGCCCATCTTGCAAGCATTGATGGCTTTAGTTCCAGGCTACTTTTCAAAAATGTTTGTACAATGAAGAGCCATGGAAAAGGGAGAGTGTCTTCCCCCAGAGCAAAGGGAGGGCTGTTTAAAAGATTGGATCTATTCAGATTATTTCTTCTTGAGTGATCTTTGACAACTTGTATCATTCAGGAAATTTGTTTATCTCATATAAGTTGTTGAATTCATGGGCATCAAGTTGTTTATAGTATTCTCTGCTTAACATTTTAATGTCTATAGGGTCTGTGATGATATCCCCTCTTTCTTTCTGATATTTGCAATTTGTATCTTCTCACTTTTTTCTTTGTCAGTCTGACTAAATTTTCATCAATTTTATCGATATATGTATTTTTAAATGACCTTTGGTTACATTGATTTTCTCTACTGTTTTTCTGTTTTCAATTTCATTGATTTCTACTCTAACTGTTATTATTTCCTCTACTACATTTTCCTTGTGTTTAATTGTCCTTTTTTTCTAGTTTCTCAAGGTGGAAGCTTAAATGAATGGTTTAAATCTTTGATTCTTTTAAAATAAAAGCAATAAAAGCTATACATTTACCTATAACTATTGTTTTAGCTGCATTCCACAAATTTTGATATGTGTATTTCCTTTTCATTCAATTTGAAATGCTTTGTAATTTCCCATTTGACTTCCTCTTTGAACCATGAATTGTTTAGAGGTAATCTGTTTATTTACAAATATTTGGGAATTTTCTGGATATATTCATGTTTTTTATTTCTAGTTTAAATCCCTTTTGGTCTGAGAACATACCTTTAATCATATCTATTCTTTTATATTGATCTTTCTAGAATAATGTCTATCTTGGTGAAGGAGTCATAAGCACATGAGAAAAAAAAATGTGTTCTGTTATGGTATAGATTGCAATATTTTGTCTAGTAGTTCCATTTAGTTGATAGTGTTGCTAAGGCTTCAATTTCCTTACTGATATTCTTTTTACTTGTTTTATCTATTACTGAGAGTTGGAGACTTCAACTCTACTTGCAATTCATTTATTTCTCCTTTAAGTTCTATCAGTTTTATTTTATATATTTTTGAAATTATTTCAATAGGTGCATACATATTTAAAATTACTATGTCTTGCTAAATTTCTCCCTTTTTGATTATGAATACTAATCAAATTTGTTTGTTAAAAAAATAACAGCTCTTATGGGAATGAAAGGCACAATAAATGAAATTAAAAATACACTGGAAGCATACAACAGCAAATTTGAAGAGGCAGAAGAAAGGATCAGTAGGCTAGAAGACAGGGCTTCCAAAATCAAACACACAGAAGAGCAGAATGAGCTGAGTGGAAAAAATTGAAAAGGATCTCAGGGAACTGAATGACAACATGAGGCACTCAAACATATGCACCTGGTGTTTGAAGAAGGAGAAGAGAAAAGGGACATAAGGTCTATTTGAGGAAATAATGGTAGAAAACTTCCCAATCCTATTGAAGAATATAGATATCCATGTCCAAGAAGAAAAACATACTCCCATCCAAATAAATATGGAAATAACTACTCTGAGACACATACTAATCAGAATGTCAGATGCCAAAGATAAGAGAAAACTCCTGAGAGCAGCAAGAGAAAAATGATTCACCACACACAAGGGATGCCCAATAAGATTAAGTGCTGATTTCTCATTAGAAACCATGGAAGCAAGAAGGCAGTGGTATAATATAGCTAAGGTACTGAAAGAGAAAAACTGCTGGCCAATAATCTTATAGCTGGCAATATTGCCTTTGAAAAAATGAGGGTGAATTTATAATATTCACAATTAACAGAAACTGAGAGGTTTGTAAGCAAGAGACCAGGTTTGCAGGAAATGCTAAAGGGAGAGCTACAGCCTAAAAAGAAAGGCCAGGAGAGAGAGGCTTGGAAGAGATTCTAGAAATGAAGGTTATATCACTAAAAGTAACTAAAAGTGTGAAAAGAGTGGTGAAAATAAGATATGACAGATAAAACCTGAAGGTCAAAATGGGTGAAGTGAGAACTGCCCTTACAGTAATAGCATTGAATGTTAATGGATTAAACCCTCCAATCAAAAGACACAGACTGACAGAATAGACAAACATACGAGCCATCTATATACTGTGCACAAGCGTTCTTAGACCCAAGGATTCATATAGATTGACGGGGAAAGGCTAGAAAAAGATATTACAAGCATGCAGTAACAACCAAAAAAGCTGGAGTAGCTATACTTATATCAGATGAAATAATCTTTAAAAGCAAAGCTTTTATTAGAGACAAGGAAAGATATTATATATTAATAGAAGAGGTAATTCACTAAGAAGAAATAATATTCATAAATGTATATGCACCTAACTTGAATGCCCCAAATTACATGAGGGAAACACTGGCAAAACTGAAGGGAGAAATAGATGTCTCTACATTAATAGCTGGAGACTCCAATACACCACTCTTATCATAGGATAGAACATCAGGGCAGAGGATCAATCAAGGAAATAGAGAGCTTAAATAATATGACAAATGAACTAAACCTAATAGACATATACAGACCACTGCACCCCCAAATAGCAGGATATACATTCTTTTCAAGTGCTCATGGATCCTTTTCCAGGATAGACCATATTTTAGGTCACAAAACATAGCTCAATAAATTTAAAAAGATCAAAATTATACAAAGCATTTTCTCTGATCCAACTGGAATAAAGCTGGAAATCAGCAACAGGCAGAAAAAGGGAAAGTTTACAAATATATGGAGATTAAGAAACACTCTTAATTAGTGGGTCAAAGAAGAAATTGCAAGAGCAATCAATAAATATCTTGAGATGTATGAAAATGAGAACACAACATATTGGATCTATGGGATACTACAAAGACAGAAATTTGTAGCCCACTATGCTTATATTAAAAAAAGAAGAAAGAGCTAAAATCAAAGACCTAACTACACAGCTGGAGGAACTAGAAAAAGAACTGCAAACTATTCCCAAAGAAAGCAGAATGAATAAAATAATAATAATCAGAGTAGAAATAAATGAAATAGACATTTCTCCCAAGAGGAAATAAAATAGGAAATAAATTGTGTAAAGGCACATGAAAAAATGTTCAATATCACTAGCTTTTAGAGAAACGCAAATCAAAACGACAATGAGCTATCATCTCATAACTCATAGAATGGTCATTATTTAAAAAAACAGAAAACAAGTGCTGGAGAGAATGTGGAGAAAGAGGAACACTCCTTCGCTGTTGGTGGGAATGTAGAACGGTGCAGCCTCTGTGGAAGACAGTTTGGTGGTTCCTCAGGAAGCTAAATATAGAACTGTCATATGATCTGGCAATCCCTCTACTAGGAATATAGCCAGAAGAACGGAAAATAGTGACACAAACACTTGCACACCGATGTTCATAGCGGCATTATTTTCAACTGCCAAAAGATGGAAACAATCCAAGTATCTATCAACCAATGAGTGGAGAAACAAAATGTGGTACATACATATGATGGAATACTATGCTGCTTTAAGAAGAAATGAAATTGGGACACATATGATAACATGAATGAAACTTGAGGATAATTATGCTGAGTTAAATAAGCCAGACATAAAATGTGTCTGGTCTCACTAACATGAACTAAATATGAAGAACAAACACATGAAGCTAAAACCTACAGTATAGTTTACTAGAAGATAGGATGAGGACTAAGAAGGGGTACTGATGCTTAATGTATGTAGAATTTTTAATTAGCTTGACTGTAAAATTGAGGAAATGGACAGAGTTGATGGTAACACATTATGGTGATTATAACTAACATGGCTCATTTATAAATGGGATTGTGGCTGAAAGGGAAATTTTAGGGATGTAAATCTCAGTTGAAAGAAAGCTAGAGAATAATCTAGAGACTGATAACATAGTGAACCCAAAGGTGGATGAGGACTGTGATTAATAGTACAAATACAAGAATGTTCTCCTATGAACTAGAACAAGTGAACGTCACTATTATAAGGTGGTAAGAATATGATGATGCATGGGAAAAATACAATTAATGTAACTTATGGATTATGTTAACAGTAACATTGTAATATTCTTACAACAATGTCCAACAAAGTACTATACCAATGCTAAGGGTCAATAATAGAGGGTATGGGGTTTTTCTTTTGGACTAAGAAAAACGTTCAAAAATTTACTTAAGCGATGACTGCACAACTCTGTGATGAAAGTGGGAGCCACTGCGTACACTTTGGATAGATTGCACATGCAAGAGACTGTATAACACAGTGAACCATGTGGTGGAAGATGGACCATGGTTAACAGTACAATGTGAGAGTGTTCTCTCATGATCTATAACAAATGTACAATATTAATATATGGTGTTAGTAATAGGGCATTTATGGTAAATATATCAAATGCAAGCTATGGACCACAGTTAGTGGTAATAGTCTGATGATGTTCTTTCATAATCTGTAACAAATATTCCACAACAACAAGGAGTTGGTGGAGGGACTATGTACTGGAGTTCTGCACATTATGCATGAATGTTTTGTAAGTTCTCAAGTTCTCTAATAAAAATACACATCAAAAATAAAAAAGAATTAATCTAATAATGACAAGATTATTTGTGGGAAATAGCCAATATTTATAGAAATATTGAGCACCTACCTGTGGATATCCCCTGTCAAAATTTCGGCCCACTGGCATATTTGACTTCTCCTATATTATACACAAACAAATGGCTTAGAAGTGTCAGTCCCCTCATCATAACTAGTGGAGTGATAGGCAAGTTAATGAAACACATGTTCTTTTTTGTGATATTAATTTTATCATCAGATGATAAAAGGCTTTCAAATTAGATTTTATAAGATCTTATTTGAGATGGCCACTATTTATTTGGAAGAAAGTTGTCTTTCAATTGATTTCATCAAATTAACTAAAACTACTGAAATTAAATTAGCACATATTCTTTAATTAATAATGGTTTTTGTCCTAAATGGTAAATAAGTGACTCATATTTGGTCTAAGTAATATCTCACGGGGTTTCAGAGATAAAAATTAGGTGTGTTTAGTTTGAGTAAATCAGCTTGGAAAATTTTTTCTTCTTGGAATTCTTGGAAAATGGAGGGTTTGGGGAATGTTTCTTAAACACAGGTCAGTTTCCAACAGATAAAAGGCTTGTTTATTATTAATCTGATGGTAATAAAATGGCTTTTAATTAGATTTTTAACACAAAATGGGAAAGGATAGGTGTGGGGTCTGAAACACAGACGAGTTCAGCCATCTGCTGCCAACTAGCTCTTGCCAACATGTGATTTGCAAGTTAAATTATGCCAGCTGATGACATATGGCACATCTTTCTTCTTTAAATATCTTAGTCAAAATGAGTTTGCTGCTCTGCCACTTGGCTAAATACTAAATACTCTCAAATGCTGAATTTGGATTTTCAGAAGTCACAGCAGTTATCATAATTTTCCTTAGCAAACAAATCTAAGTAAAGGAACATAGTCTAACTTGCTGGCTCATGTGTTGTCTTGTTACATGGTTATGAATTAGGGAAATTGGACATCTGAGAGTTTCACATTTGGAATTTACAAACTTAAAATTTTCTTTACAGTTTTAGGGTAAAAGTATAGAGAAGACAAGGGACACTTCTATAGGTTTTGAACCATATCTGAACAATGAAGAAAGATGATCTGAAAAACAAAAGAAGTCTGAAGAAAACTTCATTGAATTTATTGGTTCATCTCTAGCATGCAACTTCTTGACAAACCTGGCACCTGGACAAAAGAATGGGTACTTCCTATACTGTAGCAAGCTCCCCAAACTTAAACTAGCCACAGGCTAAAAAAACAAGGAACTCCTAGTAGCCTAACACTTCAAAATTCTCTGTTTTTCTCAAGGTTTTAAGGTGGTTAGCAGCTTTAATTTTGTGCTCAGAATTACTGATTCAATCTGGTTTGAATTAAGCCCACAACTTTTTTCCAGACATTTTAATCACTATCACTCAAAAATCTTCATAAAAACTTTTAGTAGGACCTAACTAACCAACCTATTTAAGTCAATCACTATAATTTTGTTGACTTTATAGCTTTATGGCTTTCCCAAACAAGGCAACGTATCTTAAATATTCAATTACTGTTTGTCTCTGAGGTCAAGAACACTTAAAAGTTATGTAACCATTTGGGTGGATGACTAGAAACAAGCAAAATAAAATACTGGTAGAGCGTAAACTGGCCACCTTTGGTTTTCTTAAGAAACCAAAGATGATGCCTAGCAATTAGTATTTTAAGGAATCTGATTGGTCTGGGCACTGACCAATCAGTATATAAGCTGGTTTAGCCTGGTATTGATAGTCTGATCCAGGAGGCCCCTGCCTACATCAGAAATTAATCCTTTAAATGTTGTATCATGGAAAGAGGAAGAGTGGCTAGGACAACAGCGGATAAGGGAGAACTTGAGGGACTCAGGACAGTTGCTTGAGCCACTGGTCCAAAATCATATTTATATTTTAAATGTATACTGAATATTAGCCTCAGTTCTACAGATTTGTTTCCAATATCCTCAACAATGAATTTTTCTGACACTTGGATTTCAGAAAATTATCCCTCACAGTTCTTAATGATACAATAAATCCTTAAGTTAACTGTTTCCTGTCTCTTCATAACAATATCACCAATATCACTTATTCAAGGAGGAGTGAATATGGGGTGTGTGTGCATGTGTATGTGTGCATGTGTACTAGAAATTGCAGGTAGAATTTGAGCACCTAAGAGTTCCAAGTGCTTAAATGTGTAATACAAATGTCCCCAGGCTTTACCAGCCTTTGCATACAGATACTGTTGCAGTAATAGTAAAAGTCATATTTCTTGCAATTAACTCCCACCTTCACCTGATGTCTTCTAGCTCCTTACCAAATTCTCTACAATATTTTTGAGAATTCTTAGAGAGTGTCTCATGTGCCCATGAAGCAGAATACCAGTTACAGGAACCATGTGACATCTGCCCTGTTCTTATTATCTTTCACTCTCCTACTCTTTTTGTTGCTGTCTGCACATGATGTTTCTTGAATGTCTCTGATGCTGTTGCTGTTTTGAAGACACTGCTTCATATATCACATGGTTTCTGCTGTTGCCTGACCAGACCCTCAAGTGACAAAACTTCTCTGTAGTGAAGAGAGAATGGCACACTAAGTCTGTGCGGCATTTTGGCACCTACGCCAGGAAGTGTCACCACTTTTGCCCTGTCTCACAAAGTCCTTCGACTTCTACTTTAACAACTATTTAACTGTTCCTCCAATACTCCATACAAGGGCAGTGAACTCAGTGGCCCACAACAGGATTTGGCTCAGACTTGATCTTAAGAGTGCCTCATCTTCTTGCATACAATGATTCACCTGAGCAATGCCAATTAGAATCCTTCTTGGGGTTGGTAAGCTTCTGAGGAAGAGATGGGTTCTCTCTTTCTGTGAGAGCATAGCTTTAAGAACCAGCTAAGTCTGGAGCTTCCAGGAGTCATATTGAACTGCATGGAGATAGTCTGCTTAAGAATAAAGCAAAAAAGAGGCAAATACAGCATGATCTATCATTCTGCTCTCTAACAGGGTGACCACCACACATATGTGGCTACTTAAATTTGAATATGTTAAAATTAGATTTTTTAAAAAAAATTTTAGTTCCTCAGTAGTTATTAGTCACACTTCAATTGTCTGATATAATATGAAGCTATTACATTAGACAGTCCAGCTATAGAACATTTCTATCATTGCAGAGCATTTTATTGGACAGCACAATTGGAAAGAGAAATGGAATACTAATTTCATTCTTTGGATTCTGGATCCAACCTTGTATAAAGTCTATTTTGGTTTACACTAAAATAATGAAAGTTTAAGCCAGGTTTCTGAACTTTGAAAATTTTCTGAGAAACTCAGGGTCAAAAACCAGACAACAATATTCCCTACAATTCTCCTAATTTCTTCCCATGAACTTTCCTGACAAGACTCAACCTCACCCTCTCCTTCAGAAAACAAATACACACACACCACACATTTACTTATCATGAAAAGGTTCTGACAAGGGATAAAAAGGTGTTCCCACAAAGCTACAACTTAGATTTCTCCAGGACATGCTATCAGACATAAATTATTTAATCTGTAAAGCAATCCTCTGATGTAGATAACATTATGCCCATTTAACAGATGGGGGAACCAAAGCTCAGAGGGCTTAAATCATTTGTGCAGGTTACATAGTTAAAAATTAAAAAGCCTATTGGAACCCAGATTTCTCTGGCTAAATATTATGTTTTTCCTCACATCAGCCATAATATTGTCACCTGCATGTCTCCCTAATTTTTCATGCATGTTTCTATAACCAGTTTTCACAGAAATTCCCTTGCTTTTAAATGATAGTCCAGAGGATGTAAATAGGAAAAAAATTCTCACAAAATACCAGAAACTTGTGATTAACAGGCAGCTGGTGTACAAACTAAAAGTGCATGACTCATATCCATTGTCATCCCAGAAAATGACTTGGTCCCAAAGTTGCCAAAGGTGGAAATTTGATTATCTTTGCTTCCCCAGAAGACTGATAAATTGAATTCAGATTGCTATTGTTCCAGATACAGTTTGAATCTTCCATAGGATTTTAATCAGCAGCAGCATTATGTAGCATATGGGAGCTATTTGGCTGAAAGGGGACTCCAGCTGTCACTGGTACATCCACCCAACATGAACAGAAAATAATAATATGGAATAATGGGACTTTCTTATCTACAGAACAGCTTCCCTCTGAGAAACTCTGTGGTTTACTGTCCTACATCTTTACAACATCTTGTTAGGTGGGTCATGGAACTACTTGGCTATAATTCTGAATGTTTTTTGGCTGATTCCATCAACAATTTAATCTTGTTTATAGCTTTTTCTCTACCTATAAATGCTATCTCTTCTCACCCACCAATCTCTTCTGTTCTCTCCAGCCTAATGATTCATTTTCAACTACCTCTCACCATTTACACTGCCCCACTCTTCACTCCCTTTATCACTATGAATTTTCTTCCCTTCTGTAGCAGTTTGACATTGTTTATGAGTTCCAGAAAGAGTTATTGGATTATGTTTGTAAACTGGTCTGTCAGAGGTATCACTTTTAATTTATTAAATTATGATTAGGACTTTGATTGGGCCACATCAGTAGGGCATTGAGTCCCTGCCCACCAACTCACAGAGAAACCATGCTGCAGAGAAGGGAAGTTGGAATTTTAATGCTGGAGCCATGGGAAGTAAGCACACAGAGGAGCAGAGCAGGTGAGTCTGGAGAGAATCTAACCTTGGGGAGAGAGACAGAGCCAGTCTCCTGAGGTCTACAGCTGGCCTTGTGGAGAGAGAAGGGCAGCTGAGTCCAGAGAGAAACAAACCCTGGGAAGAGAGGAACCCAGGAAGACTGAACTCTTGTCAGACATCGGCAGCCATCTTGCTCCAACACAAGGCAACAGACTGGTGAGGGAAGTAACTTGTGCTTTACGGCCTGATAACTGTAAGCTTCTACCCCAAATAAATACCCTTTATAAAAGCCAACAGATTTCTGGTATTTTGCATCAGCACCCCTTTGGCTGACTAATATACCTTCCCACTCTTCTTTTATAAAAGTCTAAATGGGAAATCAGGGTTCATACAGGGATCAAATCTACAGTTAAATTGTATCTTCCTATTATGCCATAACTAAATGTAGTGGTAGTTTCATTTATTCACTACTGTGGTCACCAAAATTATATTGAATATCTTTGTTTAGAATTCAAAAGTAACCAAAAGAAATAATTTCCTTCAAGCATGGAAAACAAACATAATCATCTAATGACAATACAAGTGTCATCATCGTAATAAGCCCTTAAAGTACAAGAAAAACAAAGAAGGCTAGCAGTGTGGAGTCTATGGGGGTTTGTCCCTAGGCCTGATTCCCAGAGCCAGGCTCAGAAACCAGATCCCAGTCTTCTCTAATCTCTATTGACCTTTCTTGACATGACAACCCCCTTACCCATCCCCCACAGCACCCAAACACTTGTGAAGGATATTATAAGAAATTACTTAACTGTCTACACACACCTGAGGATGACATTGACCAAGTTCACCTGTTAAATCATGAGTCAGCATTTTATTTTAAGTAACCTAGAAGGTAAATCTAAAGCTCTTGGCATATATATTTTTCAATTTCAGGAAATGTGAAAGATGAAGCAATGGTGCTATTGGGAAGCAGAATAGGATTTTGAAATAAAGTGACAAGACTCTCCTGAAGTCCCCGTATTTTGGTTAAAATGTGGACCCAACAGCAGAGAACTGGAATCAGTGATAGTGAACTGGAAAATGTCAGTTTCAAGCCCTTGGGTAAGACATAGACTTTGTCAGATGACAGAGAAAAGGATAGCTTGAAAGAAAAATGGCCATGAGTTACACACTAATTCAGTGCTGGAGCCATATAAGAAGACATTATTTCCTCTCCTTGTCCCTGGACCTAATGACCTAGCTTCAAAAAGTCAGCTGCCAGAAGTGATTGCCAGTCGACAGAAAATTAACTCTACAAAACTAAAGCAGTCACTTTGGGAGAAAATGTATTTTAATGTGTATATA
>JAQZBX010046286.1:0-20811 GCA_029593785.1 Cabassous unicinctus | reverse complement strand
GGGGTGGGTAAGGAGAAGGATTAGAAATGCCTTGCAAACTGCTGACCTCAGGGCATTCCTTTGCATTTTCATCTGGTAAAACAGGATTAATCTCTTCAGGCAGGAGTTGGAAGGCATATTCCTCAAGGTAGGGTGGAGGTTGGGCAGTGCATGCTGGAGTTTGGCTGGTACCTGCCTCAGGGCCAGTAGGAGGTCCGAACTCCCTGGGGCAGGCTGGAGGCTGTGTGATACAAGGTTGACTTTGTGTGGTTTCCACAGGGCAGGCCAATCCAGGTTTATCTGGCAAAGTCTCAGCAGAATTTAGGGTTCCAAAGTCCCCACCAATATCATCATCATCCCATATGTCTCCATCCCAGTTTTCAGGGTTCCACTCCTTTCCAATCAATTACTTCAGTTTAACAGCATACGCCTTGTGAGGCTGAGATTTTAGTTTCCTTTGTAACTCTGCTACTTGTACAATGAGAGTCTGAGTCTGATTTTCAGAGATTTCAAGCCTGTGGGTGCATGAAACAAAGATTTTTCTTTCAGAGCACACATAGAAACTTTCACCTGATTCATGCAGTGTTTAAGTTGCAAATTTGAAGCCGTTAGCTCTTTCCTTTCTTTTGTAACTGTATCCAGAGTATCTAAGACAAGCCAACCAATATCATTGTAACTTTCGACTCCCAAAAACTCTGTTTAGGTGTTGAAAACACTCTCACTCAAATGCATGGAAGCAGGGGAATCCAGTGATTATATTTTGTGTATCTCCATTGCCAACTCACGCTATGGACTGTTAGTGGCCTCTTTGTTATTGGAAAAGGAGTCATTAGTACCTTTGAGTCCAATTAGAGTAGAAAGCCAATTGCAAAACTCCCAGAACCACTTCAGAAAACCCATGTTTAAGATTTTGTTCCTCAGGAACCACTCCTGGTACAAAGCTATATTAGTTGGGGTTCTCTAGGGAAAACAGAATCAACAGGAGATATCTGTAAATAGTATGAGATCTTATAAAATTCTCTGTGCACAGATCTGAATGCACAGATCCAGATTCCACAGGCAGGCTGCAAACCAGGGGCTCTGATGAAGGTCTGATGAAGGTCCTTGATGAGTTTCCAGGAGATGTGGGCTGTCCAAAGTTGAGCTGGGAAATTCTCTCTGAATGCTGAAATCACTTCCCCTTTTAAGGTATTCAACTGATCTCCGTGGTTGATTGTAGATATAATCAGCCATCTATGCAGTAAACTCACTGATGACAAAAGTCCATAAATGTCCCTGTATTACAATTAGCTTGACTAAACAACTGGGTGTAATTACCTGGCTGAGTTGACACATTAGCTTAACCATCACAGTGGTGGTATCTCATTGTGGTTTTGATTTTCATTTCCCTTATGGTTAATGATGTTGAGCATCTTTTCATATGCTTCCTGGCAATTTATATATCTTATTTGGAGAAATATCTGTTCAAGTCCTTTGCCCATTTTTAAATTAAAGTGTTTCTCTTTTTGTTGTTAGGAGTTCTTTATATATTCTGGATATTAAATTCTTTTCAGATATATGGTTTTCAAATATTTCTTCCATTCTCTTGGTTTTCTTTCCACTTTTGTGACACCGTCCTTCTATGCACAAAAGATTTTAATATTGATGAAGTCTAATTTATGTATTTTTTTCTTTTGTTTCTCATGTTTTTGGTGTAAAGTCTAAAACTCCATTGCCTAATACAAGGTCCTGAAGGTATTTCTCTGTTTTCTTCTAAGAGTTTTATAATCTTGGTTCTTTGACCCCTTTTGAGTTAAATTTTTTATATGGTGTGAGGTGGGAGTCCACTTCCACTCTTTTGAATGTGGATATTCAGTTTTCCCTAAACCATTTGTTGATGAGACTTTTCTTTCTGCATTGAGGGACTTTGCAACCTTGTAAAAAATCAATTGGCCAGAGATGTGTGGGTTTATTTCTAATCTCTCATTTCTATTCCTTTGGCCTATGTGCCAATACCTCACTGTATTGATTACTGTAGCTTTGTAATAAGTTTTGAAATTGGGACATGTGAGTTCTGTAACATTGTTCTGTTTTTTCAAGATGGTGTTTGCTATTCAAGGTTCCTTGTCCTTCCATAATAATTAGATAATTAACTTTTCCATTTCTGCAAATAAGGCTGTTGGAAATTCGAATGTGATTGCATTGTATCTATAAATCCTTTTTTGTAGTATTGACAACTTAACAATATTAAATCTTCCAAACCATGAACATAGGATATCTTTCCATTTATTTTTGTCTTCTTTAATTTCTTTCAGTATTTGTAGTTTTCCATGTACAAGTCTTCTATATGATTTGTTAATTTTATTCCTAAATATTTCATTGTTTTTGTTGCTATTGTAAATTGAATTGTCTTCTTAATTTATTCTTCAGATTCTTCATTACTAGTGTATAGAAGCAATGCTAATTTTTTTTCTATTGATCTTGTAACCTACCACTTTGCTGAATTCCTTTATTAGCTCTAGTAGCTTTTTTGTAGATTATTTGGCATTTTCTATAAGTAGAGCCATATCATCTGCAAATAGGGATAGTTTCACTTCTTCCTTTCCAATTTGGATGCCATTTATTTCTTTTTCTTGACTAATTGCTCTGGCTAGAACTTCCAGTACAATGTTGAATACCAGTGGTGAAATTAGACATTCTTGTCTTTTTTCCTGATCTTAGGGAGAAAGCTTTCAGTCTTTCACCATTAAGTATGATGTTAACTGTGAGTTTCTCATATATGCCCTTTATCATGTTGAAGAAGTTCCCTTCTATTCCTAGTTATCTGCGTGTTTAATTCAGAAAGTGTTCTGGATCTTGTCAAATGGCCTTTCTGGATCAATTGAGATGTTTGTTTTTTCTCCCTTCTTTATATTCTGGTGCATGACATTGATTGATTTTCTTATGCTGAACCACTCTTGCATTCCTGTGATAAATCCCACCTGATCATGGTGTATAATCCTTGCAATGTGCTATTGGGTTCAGTTTGCTACTATTTTGTTGAGGATTTTTGCATCTATACTCATTAGGGATATTGGTCTGTACTTTTCTTTTCTTGTGATATCTTTATTTGGATTTTGTATTAAGGTAATGCTGGCTTCATAGAATGAGTTAGGAAGTGTTCCCTCTAAGTTTTTCAAAGAGTTTGAGAAGAATTGGTAAAATTCATCAGTGAAACCCTTTGGTCCTGGCCTTTTCTTTGTTGAAAGGTTTTCAATTACTGAATAAATCTCTACTTGTTATAGGTCTGTTGAGATCTTCTATTTCTTCTCAAGTCAGTTTAGATAATTTATGTGTGTCTAGAAATTTGTCCCTTTCTTCTAGGTTATCTAATTGGTTGGTGTATAATTGTTCATAGTATCCTTTTATAATCATTTTTATTTCTTTTTTTCCCTAGATTTATTTATTTATTTATTTTTCTGGTCATTGAGAATTTTTATTTCATTCTTATTGAAAGATCTCATATATGTTTATTTAGGTATAATTCTCTCTTGTGCATATGTAAAAAAAAGAATACAAACAAAATAAATTATTTCTAAAAGTTCTTTATATTTAGTGCACAACTCTTCAGAATCTCTTTTTAACTCAGAGCTGTCTGTGTGGCTAGTTTTGTGCCCTAGACTATCCTTTGGGCCCTCAAGAGATCTGTGGGCCAGCATTTTATGAACAAGGTGCTCTACTATTGGCCCTGGGATTTCCTTCCAAGCTGCCAACACCCCAACTGCCCCCTATTGCTGGAGATGCTTTCTCACTCTTATACAACAGTGTCATGTACATTAAACCACCAGTGGCCGGGAGCCATGACCGATGACAGAAGCATCTTCAGATTTCAGAGGAACAAACGTGAAATAAAATGCATGTCTTGGAATCAGTGAAATGTGCTGGTTCACCAAAACTGTGAATCAACTCCATCTTATTAGGGTAGAATTTATGCTTTTGTTCCTGTCTTTTTCTGGAGAAATACAGTTCTGGAATCTTCCTTTCCTTTGTGTTCTATTGCTTCATCACTTGCAAATGAAACAGGTTCTCAGTAATCTCTCTATCCCACAATTCTAAACATAATCCTTTTTATTTCTTTTTTTTTCTAGATTTATTTTTATTATTTTATTTATTCTCCCTCTCCCTTGCCACTTGCGCTTGCTGTCTGTTTTCTGTGTCCATTCGCTGCACATTCTTCTGTGTCTGCTTGTCTTTTTTTCCCATCTTCTCTTTAGGAGGCACTGGGAACCAATCCTGGGACCTTCCGATGTGGGAGAGAGGCGCTCAATCACTTGAGCCACCTCAGCTCCCTGGTTAGTTGTGTCTCTCATTGTCTTTTTCCTCTGTGTTTCTTTTTTGTTGTGTCATCTTGTTGTGCCAGCTCTCCGTGTGTGCCAGCTCTCTACATGGGCCAGCTCTCCACATGGGCCAGCTCTCTGCATGAGCCAGCTTGCCTTCACCAGTAGGCCCCAGGAATTGAACCCGGGACCTCCCATATGGTAGATGGCAGCCCAATCACTTGAGCCATACCCACTTCCCAATCCTTTTTATTTCTCTAAGGTTGGTAGTATTAAGCCCACTTTCATTTCTGATTTTGGTTATTTATGTCCTTTCTCATTTTCCTTTGTTAGTCTAGCTAAAGGTTTGTCAATTTTATTGATCTTGTCAAAGAACCAACTTTTGGCTTCATTGATTCTATTGTTTTCTATTCTGTATTTCATTTATCTCCACTCTAATATATATATTATTTCCTTTCTTCTGCTAACTTTGGGTTTAAATTGTTTTTCTTTTTCTACTTCCTCTAGGTGTGAGGGTAGGTGATTGATCTGAGATCTTTCTTCTTTTTAAATGTAAGAATTTAGAGCTATGTATTTCCCTCTGATCATTGCATTTGCTGCATCTTATAAATTTTGGTATGTTGTGTTTCCATTTTTATTAGTCTCAAGATATTTCCTAATTATCCTTGTGATTCTTTGGCCCATTGGTTGTTTAAGAATGTATTGTCTCATTTCCACATACTTGTGAATTTCCCAATTTCCCCTCTGTTTTTTCATTTCTAGTTTTATTCCATTGTGATTGGAAAAGATAATTGGTATGATTTCAATCTTTAAATTTATTGAGACTTGATTTGTCATTTAACATATGGTCTATCCTGGAGAATGCTCTGTTTGTACTCAGATAGAATATTTATTATGCTCTTGTTGGATAAAATGTTCTATGTATGACTTTTAGGGTCTAGATAGTTTTTAATAATGTTCAAGTCCTCTACTGCCTTGCTCATCTTCTGTCTGGGTGCTGTATCCATTATTGAATGTGGTATACTGACGTCTCCTTCTATTAATGTAGATCTATTTCTCCCTTCAAAAATGTCAATGTTTGCTTCATATATTTTGGGACTTTATTGTTAGGTACATATATAAGTATTATATTTCTTGAGGAATTGACCCTTTTGTCAGTATATAGTGTATTTGTCCCTTTTAACAGCTTTTGACTTGAAGTCTATTTTTTCTGATATTAGTACAGTCACCCCATCTCTATTTTTGTTACTATTTGCGTGTAATATTTTTTTTCACATCCTTTTACTTTCAATTTACCTGTGTCTTTGATTTTAAGGTGAGTCTTTTGTAAACAGAATATCATTGGGTCATGCTTTTTTTATCTGTGGTAGATTGGATTATATGCTCCAGTCTAGATTTTTTTTTTCAGGAGGCACAAGGGATTGAACTCAGGACCTAGTGTGTGGGAAGCAGGTGCTCAACCACTGAGCTATAGCTGCTCCCCAATATGGTTTTAATCTTAATCTATGTTCCTGTGGGTGTGAACCCATTGAAATAGTATGTCTTGAAGACATTATTTTAATTAAACCTGTGTCCCCAACTGAATGAATTTGGGTCTTACTCCAGATTACTGGAGGTCTTATAAAGAGAAAGAAACCACAAACTAGAGTCAACCACATAGGAGTCAGAAGTTGAAAGTCAGCAGGAACCTGGAAGAGAAAGGAGAGGACATTGCAATGTGAGGAAAAAGCCAAGGAACCCTAAGGATTGCCAATAGCCAGCACCAGAAGGCTACAGATTTTTAAGAGAAAGCAAGCCTTGCTGATGATATCTCAATTTTGGACTAGCCTCAAAACTGTGAGCCAATAAATTCCCATGTTCAAGCCAACTCATTGTGAGGTATTTGTCATAACAGCTGGGGAAACTAAGACCTTATCCATTCTGCCACTTCTGTCTTTTGACTGGAGAGTTTAACCCATTTACATTTAAAATAACTACTGATACTGCAGGACTTATTTCTGCCATTTTGGTATTTAGTATTTGTAAGTCTTATATCTTTCTGTTCCTCAATTCTTCCATTACTACCTATTTTTTTGTATTTAGTTGCTCCTGTTAGTGAACCATTTGGAATCTCTTCTTATTTACTTTTGTGTATATTTTTCTGATATTTTCTTTGTAGTTATCATGGGGCTTAAAATTTACATCCTAAGTCTATAACAATCTCGTGTTATTTGATACCAACTTGATTTGAATGGTCTATACAAACTATGTTTCTATATCCCTATGTCCCCCTACTTTTAGTTTTCTTGTCACAAATTACAAATTTAAACATTATGAGTCTAAAACTATAGATTTATTATTACTTTAATGTATTTGGCTTTCAATACTGTAAGAAGTAAAAATTGGAGCTATAAACAAAAATACAATTGTACTTGCATTTATTTATATTTACCCATGCAGTTACCTTTACTAGTGATATTTTTATGTCTTACCTTTGATACTACCTAGGTATATGCACTGACTAGGGACAGTGATTCCCTCTGCATTTTACAAAATGATTAGAATGCTGCCAATGTGTAATGAATGTTAAATAATAGCTGTAATGTTTAAAGAAGATTGCTATGGAGTCATCATCTCAGCCTTCTGGATTTACACAGTACAGTTAGTTTTTGCTAGTTCAAGTCCTCGCATTTAAGCACACAATAAGACAGAAAATCAGTCCATAGATAATAGCCTTTACAAATAATCATTAGTATATATTGTTATTTGGTTTAATCAGCTGCATAATGCTTTTAAAAATTACTTCATTTATGTGATAAACTGAAATGACTCTAGGGCTTCATTCCAGTCTGTAAGATACATGATATACATTTATAAATACATAATTAGGCAGTTCTTAAAGTCAGATTTGCTAAAGCTACATGGCAGGTTCAGCATCATAACTACTAAAGTATTTTCCTGTCATGCTAACTTAATCAATAAGGTTACTTACCCAGTGGACAACCTTGATATTCAAATATGGTATCTCTATGTAAGTATGTAATAGAAAACTGACTTCTGGATAGTGTTTCTTATTATGTAAATTTTTCATAACTGAGGATATTTTCATTTCCATTTAATCTAAATCTTAATTTATCCTATAGACTTCAAGTCAATTATATGTGAAACATATATTTGTTATCCACTTTTTCATCTAAGAGGACTTTTAATTGAATATGGCTTTGGGAAGAAAGGTGTTTATTTTTTAACAAAAAGCTTGTGATGACAGCTTTTTGTTAAAAAATAAACATATTCGATACAGAATATGTTCATGAAGATGTATAAATTTCAATATGTAATTTTTGCTCCAATCAAAGCACTGTAGCTGGTCAGAAAGATTTTCTCTTTAATCCTCTTTAATATGTTATAGATATAGCCACTGACTAGATGTACAAAATAATGTGCAATTAAATTTTTAAAATTTGAAATATTTGAAAAATACAGACAATTATAGAAAGTAATAAAACACCTACCTGAGAAATTACCACAAAGAATCCTTAATAGTTAACATTTTGTCATATTTACTTCATCTTTTTCAATAAAATAATGAATAAAATATTAAGGGTAAAGTTGGAGACTTTTTTCCCCAATTCAGTCCCAATTCCTTCTCTTTTCCTCAAAAATTTAATGCACTCTTTCATTCAATTAAAAAAAACAATTTTATTAATATATATTCATAAACCATACAATCCATCCAAAGTGTGAATTCAATAGCATTTGATAACATCACAGAGTTGTGCATTCATCACTTCAATCAATATGAGAATGTTTTTATTATGCCAGTAATAATAATAAAAAACAAAAAAACAAGCAAACAACAAAACTCTACCCCTTGGTAGTCACCTCTCAATCTCTCTGTCCTTCCCCTGGCATACACAGCTGCTAATCTATTTACGTCTCTTTAATTTATTTATATTTATGTTTTGTATAGATGGGGTCAAACAATATGTAGTACCTTTTGTCTAGTTTCTGATATTTGACATATTTCCTTTTTTAAAAAACACTGATGGAAGATTATTAATATATTACTATACACTACTGTCCATAATTACATTGGTTGTCTTTTTGCCCAAATATCACTGTGGCAGTTTGATATTGTTTATGAATTCCAAAAACAGATATTGGATGATGTTTGTAAACTGGTCTGTTCCTCTGGGCATATTAGATTGTATTAAATTCAGAGGTTTCACTTTAAATATGATGATGGCTTTGATTTTGCCATGTCAGTAGGAAAACGACATGGCAGAGGAGAGAGTTGGAGTTTTGGACGCTGGAGCTCCAGGGAGAGAGCCAAGCCATTCGCCTCATAGTTTGCAGTTGAAGAGATCTGAGCCCTGAACAGCTGAGAAAGCCTGGAAAGAAAGGAGTCCCAGGAAGAGAGACAAGCCTTATTCTAACCTACAGCTGAGAGTAGGAGACTTTGATGAGGGAAGTAACTTATACTTTATGGTCTTGTGACTGTAAGCTTCTATCCCAAATAAATACCCTTTATAAAAGCCAACAGACCACTGATACTTTGCTTCAGCACCCCTTTTGGCTGACTAATACAATCACCCTGATATTGACATCTTGTAACATTAACATACATTAGTTCTGTTTCAGAGAAAAACATTCTTATATATGCACTATTTTTTTAAGATTTATTATTTATTCTCCCCGCCCCCCCATTGTTTTGCACTCACTGTCTGCTCTCAGTGTGTTCTTCTGTGTCTGCTTGCCTTCTCTTTAGGTGGCACTGGGAACTGATCCTGGGACCTTCTGGAGTGGAGAGAGGCTCTCAATCTCTTGCGCCACCTCAGCTCCCTGGTCTGTTGTGTCTCTTGTTGTCTCTCTTCTGTGTCTCTTTTGTTGCATCATCTTGCTATGCCAGCTCTCCGTGCCGGTCAGCACTCCATGCAGACCAGCACTCATGCATGGGCCAGTACTCCTGTGCAGGCCAGTGCTCTGCACAGGCTAGCACTCTGTGTGGGCCAGCTCTCTGCTTGGGCCAGCTCGCCATGTGGGCCAGCTTTGCTTTTCATCAGGAGGCTCCAGGAATCGAACTCTGTACCTCCTATATGGTAGACAGGAACACAATCACTTGAGCCACATCCACTTCCCTATATGCACTATTTTTTTAAAATCTATTTATTTGCAGTCTTAATTTAAATATTAAGTTATATATTTTTAAAAGATTTATTTATTCCCGTCCCCCCCACCTTTGTTGTTTTGCACTTGCTGTCTTGCTTTCTGTGTATATGCACTATTAACCATACTCATTTCTCACACGAGGGTTCACTATGCTATACAGTCCTATGTTTCATTTTTTAGCTTTCCTTCTAGTGATATACAGGACCTTAGACTTTCCCTTTCAGCCACAATCATACCCAAATATTAGTGCTGCTAATTACAAACACTATGGTGTGCTATCACCATTTTTATTCATTTCCAATAATTTATGAACAACATTTTTACCAATTATGCCCAAATTAAACCTCAGCTTTCCATTCTCTAACCTCATTCTATTTTCTGGTGACCTATATTCTAGTTATTAACTCCATGAGTTTACCCATTTTATTTAGTTCATAATAGTGAAATCATATAATATTTGTCCTTTTGTGTCTGGCTTTCTTTACTCAACAAAATGTCCTCAGGTTCATCAATGTTGTCATATGTTCCACAACATTTTTTTTCTTGCAGCTAAATAATATTCCATTGTATGTATATACCACAATTTGTTTATCCATTCATTGGCTGATGGACACATGGGCTGTCTCCATCTTTTGGCAATTGTGAATAATGCCGCTATGAACATGTATACATCTGTTTATGTCACTGCTCTCAGTTCTTCTGGGTATAAACCTAGTAGTGGTATTGCTGGGTCACATGGCAGATCTATATTTAAATTCCATAGGATCTGCCAAACAGTCTTCCACAGTGGCTATACCATTCTTCATACTCATCCAACAGTGATTAAGCATTCTTTTCTCTCCACATCCTTTCCAACACTTGTAGTTCTGTCTTTTTAATAGTGGTCATTCTAGTAGGTGTGAAATGATATCTCTTTGTAGCTTTGATTTTCTTTTCCCTAAATGCTAGTGAAGTTGAACATTTTTTCATGTGTTTTTTGCCACTTGTATTTCTTTTTTGGACAAGTGTCTATTTTGCCCATTTTTAAATTGGGTCATTTGTCTTTTTATTGTTGAGGTGTAGAATCTCTTTATATATCATGGATATTAAACCATCATTGGATATGTGATTTCCAAATATTTTCTCCCATTGAGTCGGCTGCCTTTTCACCGTTTTAAGTCCTTTGAGGTGCAAAAGTATTTAGTTTTGAGGCAGCCCCATTTATCTATTTTTTCTTTTGTTGCTCATAATTTGGGTCTAAGGTCCAAGAAGCCACCACCAACCACAAGTCTTTAACATGTTTCCTTACATTTTCTTCTACTAGCTTTATGGTCCTGGCTTTTACATTTAGGTCTTTGATCCATTTTGATTTTATTATTGTTTAGGGAGTGAGATAGGGGACCTCTTTCATTCTTTTGCTTATGGATATCCAGTTCTCCCAACACTATTCGTTGAGGAGACTGTTTTGTCCCATTAACATGGACTTGGTAGGTTTGTCAAAAACCTGTTGACCATATAGGTAAGGGTTTATTTCTGGACTTTCAATTCTTTTCCACTGATCAGTGTGTCTATCTTTATGCCAATACCATGCTGTTTTGACCACTATAGCTTTGTAATATGTTTCAGGGTCAGGCAGTGAAATTCCTTCCACATCATTCATCTTTTTTAGAACGTTTTTGGCTATTTGGGTGCACTTTCCCTTCCAAATAAATTTGGTAATTGCCTTTTATATTTCTGTAAAGCAGGCTTTTGGAATTTTGATTGGTATTGCATTGAATCTATAAGTAAGTTTGAGTAGGATTGACATCTTCACAATATTTAATCTTCCATTCCATGAACACGGAATGTCTTTCCATTTGTTTAGGTCTTCATTGATTTCTTTTAATATTGTTTTGTAGTTTTCTGCATATAGGTCCTGGAATTCTTTGGTTAAAATTGTTCCTAGGTATTTGAGTCTTTTTGTTGCTATTGTAAATAAAAAGTTCCCCCTTATTTCCCCTTCAGATTGTTCAGTACTAGTGTACAGATACATTACTGATTTTTGCTTGTTGGTCTTGAATCCTGCCGTTTTGCTGAATTCATTTATTAGCTCAGGTAGCTTTTTCATACACATTTCAGAATTTTCTAAATATAGGATCATGTCATCCACAAATAATGAGTTTTGCTTCCTTTTTTTCCTATTTGGATGCATTTTATTTATTTTTTCTTGTCTAATTGCTCTAGCTAGAACTTCTAGCACAATGATGAATAACAATAGTGACAGTGGGCATCCATTTCTTGTTCCTGATTTCAGAGGGAAAGCTTTCAACCTTTCCCCATTGAGTATGATGTTGGCTGTGGGTTTTTCATATATGCCTTTTATCATATTGAGGAATTTTCCTTCTATTTTTATCTTTGGAAGTGTTTTTATCAAGGTAGGATGTTTGAGTTTGTTAAATGCCTTTTCTGCATTGATTGAGATGAACTTGTGTTTTTTTTCCCTTCAATTTGTTAATGCGGTGTATTACTTTAGTTGATTTTCTTATGTTGAACCACCCTTGCATACCAGAAATAAATCCCACTTGGTTGTGATGTATAAGTCTTTTGGTATGCTGTTGGATTCGATTTGCAAGTATTTTGTTGAGAATTTTTGCATCTATGTACATTAGAGAGATTGGTCTGTGATTTTCTTTTCTTGTACTATCTTTATCTGATTTTGGTATTAGAGTGATGTTGGCTTCATAAAATGTGTTGGGTACTTTTCCCTCCTCTTCAATTTTTTGGAAAAGTTTGAACAGAATTGGTGTTAATTCTTCTCAAAATGCTTGGTATAAACTATAATCCATGCTTATTGGCAATGCTCCAAAATGTTTTTTGTCAATTGTAATGAATGTACCACACTAATGAAGGATGTTGCTAATGTGGGAAAATGTGGGAGGTGTAGGGAGTGGGGCATATGGGAATCCCCTTCATTTTTATGTAACATTTATGTAATCTAAATATCATTTTTTTAAAAAATAAAAAATATATTTAAAAAAATGCTTGGTAGAATTCACCTGTGAAGCTATTTGGTCTTGGACTTTTCTTTGTTGGGAGATTTCTGATGACTGATTTCATCTCTTTAAAAGTGATTGGTTTGTTAACTTCTTGTATTTTTTGTAGCATCAGTTTAGGTTGTTTGTGCATTTCTAGGAATGTGTCCATTTCATCTAGGTTGTCTAGTTTGTTGGCATACATTTTTTCATAATATCCTCTTATGATCCTTTTTATTTCTGTGGTGTCAGTCGTAACTTCCCCTCTTTCATTTATGATTGTATTTATTTGCATCTTCTCTCTTTTTTCTTTGTTAGTCTAGCAAGGGGTTTGTCAATTTTATTGATCTTCTCAAAGAACCAGCTTTTTAAAAAAACAGATTTTTTATTGAAGTATATCATTCATACATACATAAACAATAAGTGTATAGTATGTATAAGTGTATAAGTGTATAGTAAAGATTGTGAACTTACAAAATAAAAATGCATAACATCATACAGGGGTCTCATACATCACCCCTTCACCAACACTTTGTATTGTTGTGAAGCATTTGTTACAAACTATGCAAGAGCATCATCAAAATATTACTACTAACTATAGTCCCTATCTACATTTGGTGTATTTTTCCCCCAACCCACCCTATTTTTAAAAAATATATTTTTATTACAGAGGTTGTGACCTTATAAAACAATCATGCACATGTGTAGAATTCACACCCCTTCACCAACACACCACACCGTGGTAGAACATTTGTTAAAGATTATGAGATAATATGAGACTGTTACCACCAACCATGGTCCCTAGTGTACCTTTGGCACACTTTTTCCATATACTTCCATTATCAACACAGTACATCTTTGGCATTGATGCAAGAATATTATAGTATTGCTGTTAACCACAGTCTATAGGTCACACCAATTATAGTTTCCCATGCTTCTCCACTTTCCCACCACCCTGCAATAGTGATGTGCATCTGCTGTAGCTCACAGAAGGACACTCTTGTATTTGTACCCTCACCCAAAATTCTCATCCACCTCTGGGTTCACTGTGTTTTCAGTCCCTAGATTATTCTTTAGCTTTCTTTCAATTGACATTTACTTCCCCAGATTACCCTTTTCAACCACAATTCCATTTACAAACCAGCTGCTACTCACTATAATGTGCTACCATCAACTCTACCCATTTCTATACTTTTGCAGTCAGGTTAATTAAAACTTCTTCATACATTAAGGATCAGTTGTTCTTCTCAACCCTCTATTATCTCTTAATAACTTGTACTCTAGGTTTTAACTTCATGTGTTTATTCTTTGTATTTAGTTCACATTAATGAGATCATGCAATATTTGTCCTTTTGTGTCTGGCTTACTTTGCTTAGTATAATGTCTTCAAGATTCATCCATGTTATCATGTGTCCCAATTTCATTTCTTCTTACTGCAGCATAGCATTCCATCATATGTATATACCATGTTTTGTTTATCCATTCATTGATCGATGAACACTTGGGTTGTTTCCATTTTTTGGCAGTTGTGAATAATGCCACTTGAACATCGGTATGCAGATGTCTGTTCGTGTCATAGTTTTTAGTTCTTCTGGATATATTCCTAGTAGAAGAATTGCTGGATCATATGGCAGTTCTATATATAGCTTCCTGAGGAACCGCCAAACTGTCTTCCCCAGAGGCTGCACTATTTTACAATCCCACCAATAGTGAAGGAGTGTTCCTATTTCTCCACATCCTCTCCAGCACTTATTGTTGTCTGTTTTTTAAATAATGGCCATTCTATGCAGTGTTAGATGATATCTCACTGTTATTTTGATTTGTATTTCCCTAATAGTGATATGGAACATTTTTTCATGTGTTTTTTGGCCATTTGTATTTCCTCTTTGGAGAAATGTCTCTTCAAATCTTTTGCCCATTTTTTAATTGTATTGCTTGCTCTTTTATTGTTGAGCTGTATGATCTCTTTATATAGAATGGAAATCAAACCCTTATCAGATATGTGGTTTCCAAATATTTTCTCCCATTGAGTGGGCTGTCTTTTCACCTTCTTGATGAAGTCCTTTGAATCACGGAAATATTTAAGTTTGAGGAGATCCCATTTATCCATGTTTTCTTTCATTGCTTGTGCATTTGGTGTAAGGTTTAAGAATCCACCACCTACTAGGTCTTGAAGATGTTTCCCTACATTTTCTTCTAGGAGCTTTATGGTGCTTGCCTTTATATTTAGGTCTTTGATCCATTTTGAGTTAATTTTTATATAAGGTGTGAGATAGGGGTCTTCTTTCTTTCTTTTTGCTATGGATATCCAGTTCTCACAGCACCATTTGTTGAATAGACTGTTCTGTCCCAGCTGGGTGGGTTTGACAGGCTTGTCAAAAATCACTTGCCCATAGATGTGAGGGTCTGTTTCTGAACCATCAATTTGGTTCCATTGGTCTATGTGTCTATCTTTATGCCAATGCCATGCTGTTTTTTTTTTTTTTTTTTTTTTTTTAAACCACTGTAGCTAGGTAATGTGAATTAAAGTCTGGAAGTGAGAGTCCTCCAACTTCACTTTTCCTTTTTAAGATGTTTCTGGCTATTTGGTGCCTCTTACCCTTCTGGAGAAATTTGATAATTGTGTTTTCCATTTGTTTAAAAAATGCTGGTAGAATTTTTTTTGGGATTGCATTGAATCTATATATTAATTTGGGTAGAATTGACATCTTAATGATATTTAGTCTTCCAATCCATGAACATGGAATGTTCTTCCAATTATTTAGGTCTTTTAAAATTTCTTTTAGCAATGCATGATAGTTTTCTGAATAAAAGTGTTTTACATCCTTGGCTAAGTTTATTCCTAAATACTTGATTCTTATAGTTGCTATTGTAAATGGATTTTTTCCCCTGACTTCCTCCTCAGATTGCGCATTACAATTGCATAGAAACACCACTGTTTTTTGCATATTGATCTTGTATCCTGATACTCTACTGAAATCGTTTATTAGCTCTAGCAGGTTTGTTGTAGATTTTTCAGGAATTTCTAGATATTGGATCATATCATCTGCAAATAGTGAAAGTTTCACTTCTTCCTTTCTGATTTGGATGCCTTTTGTTTCTTTTTCTTGCCTGATTGCTCTAGCTAGAACCTCTAGCACCTTATTGAACAACAGTGGTTATAATGGGCATTCTTGTCTTTTCCTTGATCTCAATGGGGAAGCTTTCAGTCTTTCACCATTGAGTACAATGTTAACTGTGGGTTTTTCATATATGGCCTTTATCTTGTTGAGAAAGTTTCCTTCAATTCCTATCTTTTGTAGTATTTTTATCAAGAAAGGATGTTGTATTTTGTCAAATGCCTTTTCTGTGTCAATCGATAAGATCATGTGATTTTTCTTCTTTAATTTATTAATGTGGTATATTACGCTGATTGATTTTCTTGTGTTCAACCACGCTTGTGTACCTGGTATAAAACCCACTTGATCATAATGAATAATTCATTAATGTGTTGTTGGATTCAATTAGCAAGTATTTTATTGAGGATTTTTGCATCTGTATTCATTAGAGAAATGGGTCTGTAATTTTCTTTTTTCATAATATCTTTATCTGGCTTTGGTGTTAGGGTGATATTGGCTTCATAGAATGAGTTTGGTAGTGTTCCTTTTTGTCCAATTTTTTGAAAGAGCTTGAATAAGATTGGTATTAAATCTTCTTTGAATGCTTGCCAGAACTTACCTGTGAAACTGTCTGGTTCCGGGCTTTTCATTTTGGGGAGCTGTTTGATGACTGTTTCAATCTCTTTACTTGTGATTGGGTTGTTGAGGTCATCTATTTCTTTTAGCATCAGTGTAGGTTGTTTGTACATTCCTAGCAGTTTTTCCATTGCATTTACATTGTCTAGTTTTTTGGCATAAAGTTGTTCATAGTATCCTCTAATGATCTCTTTTATTTCTGTGGGGTCAGTAGTAATGTTCCTGTTTCATTTTTTATATTATTTATTTGCATCTTCTCTCTTTTTTTCTTAGTCAGTCTAGCTAAGTGTTTGTCGATTTTGTTAATCTTCTCAAAGAACCAACTTTTGGTTTTGTTAATTCTCTCTATTGCTTTTTTGTTCTCAATTTAATTTATTTCTGCTCTGATCTTTGTTATTTCATTCCTTCTACTTGCTTTGGGATTAGTTTGCTGTTATTTTTCTAGTTCCTCCAGCTATGTAGTTAGGTCATTGATTTTGGCTCTTTCTTCTTTTTTTATCTTTTTTTTTCTTTCTTTTTCCTTTTTTATTTTTTCTTTTCTTCTTGCTTCTTTTTTAATGTGAGCATTGAGGGCTATAAATTTTCCTCTCAACACTGCCTTCACTGCATCCCATAGGTTCTGATATGTTGTGTTCTCATTGTCATTCAGCTCAAGATATTTATTGATTTCTCTTGAAATTTCTTCTTTGACCCATTAAGAGTGTGTTGTTTAATCTCAATATATATGTGAATTTTCCCTTTTTCTGCTGTTTGTTGATTTCCAACTTTATTCCATTATGATGAGAGAAAGTGCTTTGCATAATTTCAATTTTGTTGAATTTACTGAGATCTGCTTTGTGACCCAACATACTGTCTATCCTGGAGAAAGATCCATGAGCACTTGAAAAGAATGTATATCCTGCTGTTTTGGGATGCAGTGTTCTGTATAAGTCTATTAGGTTTAGTCCATTTATCATTATATTCAAGCTTTCTGTTTCTTTATTGGTCTTCTGCCAGATCCAGTGCTGAGAGTGGTGCATTGAAGTTTCCAACTATTACTGTAGAAATGTCTATTTCTCCCTTCAGTTTTGCCAGTGTTTGACTCATGTATCTTGGGGCATCCTGGTTAGGTGCATATACATTTATGATTGTTATTTCTTCCTGGTGAATCATCCCTTTTATTAATATGTAATGTCCTTCCTTGTCTCTAATAACAGCTTTGCTTTTAAAGTCTATATCATCTGATATAAGTATAGCTACCCCCCAGCTTTTTTTTTGGTTACTGCATGCGTGGAATATCTTTTTCCAACCTTTCACTTTCAATCTGTTGGTATCCTTGTGTTTAAGGTGAGTCTCTTGCAGACAGCATATAGGTGGTTCATATTTTCTTATCCAATACACCAGTCTGTGTCTTTTGATTGGGGAGTTTACTCCATTAACATTCAATGTTATTACTATAAAGGCAGTTCTTATTATAACCTTTTGATCTTTGGGTTTTATCTGTCATTTTATTTTCACCACTCTTTTGACACTTTTAGTTACTGTTACTGATATAATCATCATTTCTAGACTCTCTTCCAAACCTCTCTCTCCTGTCTTTTCTTTTTAGGTTGTAACACTCCCTTTAGTATTTCTTGCAAAGCCAGTCTTTTTGTTATAAATACTCTCAGTTTCTGTTTATCTGTGAACATTCTAATCTTGCCCTCATTTTTGAAAGATAATCTTGCCAGATATAAAATTCTTGGCTGGCAGTTTTTTTCTTGCAGTATCTTAAATATATCATGCCACTGCCTTCTTGCCTCCATGGTTTCTGATGAGAAATTGGCACTTAATCTTATTGGGTATCCCTTATATGTTATGCATTGCTTTTCTCTTGTTGCTCTCAGAATTCTCTCTTCATCTTTGGCATTTGAAATTCTGATTAGTATGTGTCTTGGGGTTGGTCTATTCAGATTTATTCAGATGGGAGTACATTGTGCTTCTTGGATATGGACATCTATGTCCTTCAATAGCATTGGGAAATTTTCCACCATTATTTCTTCAAATATTCCTTCTGCCCCCTTTCCCTTCTTTTCTCCTTCTGGGACACCCATGACATGTATGTTTGCATGTCTCTTGCTGTCATTTCGTTCCCTGAGACCCTGTTCAATTTTTCCCATTCTTTTCTTCATCTGTTCTTTTGTGTGTTTGCTTTCAGAGGCCATGTCTTCAAGCTCACTGATCTTTTCTTCTGCTTCCTCAAATCTGCTGTTATATGCCTCCAGTGTATTTTTAATTTCATTTATTACAACTTTCATTCCCATAAAGTCTGTTATTTTTCTGTGTATGCTTTCAAATTCTTCTTTGTGCTCCCCCAATGTCTTCTTGATATCCTTAATCTCTTTAGTCATCTCATTGAATTTATTAAGGAGATTTGTTTCAACATCTGTGATTAGTTGTCTCAACTCCTTTATGTCATCTGGAGGCTTATCTTGTTCCTTTATCTGGGCCATATCTTCCTGTTTCTTGGTATGGATGGTAATTTTTTGTTTGTGTTTTCACATTTGGCTTGCTAGATGTATTTATTCTGGGTGCAGTTTCTCCCTTTAGTTTAGGGCTTTCTTGTCTTTTCTCCCTTGCTTGTTGTGTAGTAAAGCCAAGGATGTAGTTGGTGCTGTAAGCTATGGAGGCTGAAGCTGCCCATGTAGCCCCAGGAATTGATTAAGCTTCTCCCACCTTTCTCCTCTGTCAGGGGTAGGGACAAAGCTGCAGCCTTGTATAATAATCCAAGTTGGGCAGGACAAGACTGTCTGTAGTTGCCCAGAGAGACTAATAAAGCTACACACTCCTTCTTCCCCTATCTTGGGCGGGGATGGAGCTATAGTTGCTGGGCAGCAGTCTATGCCATGTGGGTCCAAAATGACCACAGTTACCCAGGTAAACTTACGTAGCACCAGACCCCCTCCCTGCTGTGGGTGGGAATGGGCCCTCTGGAGTGCCCAACAATCTAATCTGTGTGGGCCGAATATGCCTGCAGTTGCCCTGAGAGGCTGAGGGAGTACTGTCCCTCCTGCCCTTTAGGGGGTGGGAATGGAACCACCAATGCACAACAGTTCAGTCCCTGTAGGCCAAAAGTACCTGCCATTGCCTGGAGAGGCTGAGGAAACACCAGCCCCCTCCTATCCTATTAGGGCATGAGTTTGGATTCGCAGGCACCCAACAGTTCAGTCCCTGTAGGCTGAAAGTACCCACCATTGCCCTGAGAGGCTGTGGAGACACCAGACCCCTCCTATCCTATTGGTGGTAGAGGTGGATCCATAGGCATCCAACAGTCCACCTGCAGGCCCAAAGTGTCTTCCATTGCTCAGAAAGACTGTGGAAACACTAGCCCCCTCCTTTCCTATTGGGGGGTGAGGGTGGATCCACAAGTACCCACCAGTCCAGGCTGTGTGAGCCAAAAGCACCTGCAGTTACCCAGAGAGGCTGGGCAAACACAGTCCATCTCTTGTCCTGTTGGGGATGGGGGTGGAGCCACAGGTGCCCAACGGTGGGGTTTGTGCAGGCCAAAAGTGCCTGCAATTGACATGAAAGGCTGAGAGAACACCAGGCCCCTCCTATCCTTTGGGGGGACAAAGGTGAAGATGGACTCCAAGGCACTCAACAAACCAGTTCGTGTGGGCTGAAAATGCCTGCTATTGCCCAGAGGCCCAGGATACCCAGCTCTTCTCCAATCCTATTGGGGTGCGAGGATGCAGCCCCAAGTGACCAGCTATTCAGTCTGTGCCAGCAGAGAGCACTTCTCCAGTTGCCTGGAGAGCCTGGTGCAGGTCCCGCCAGCTTCCTCTTTGCTGGAGGTGGGGCTGGAGCCTAGGCTGGGGCTGCAGTACGATCTTGGTGGAAAGAAGCGAGTCCCTAACTTCACTGGATTTTCAGTCAGCCAGGCTTCCTCTCATGCGGAGGGTGGAGTCAAAATGGCGGCTACCGGACTCTTTCCAACTTGGACAGGCTCAAACCCTAGCTGTTTCTAGGATTATACTTTAGCCAGTTGAGTCCACTAATCAGTAGCTGAAGTCGGTGGACAACTGTCTCTTCTTCTACCGTTTATGGGAAATGGAACTTCCAACTCTAGCCACGGAATAGCTCCTGAGGCGGCTTGCCCTTCTTGAGTAGGATGGGCACCGGCCTCTGTGGCGTGGCTTGCAGTTTCCCAGAGAGTTGGTGCAGGTTCCCCCAGCTTCCTCCCTGCCAGAAGTGGGGCTGGGGTTTAGGCTACAGCTGCAATCCGATCTTGGTGGAAAGAAGCCGGTCCTTACTGTCACTGCGATTTTCAATCAGCCCAGCTTCCCCTCATGCCAGGGGCATAGTCAAAATGGCAGCTACTGCCTCCTTCTGACCTGGACAGGCTCAAAGTTTAGCTATTCCTAGGATTATACTTTAGCCCACCGAATTTACTAATCAGTAGCTGAAGTCAGTGCCACACTGTGTCTTCCTTCCCTGTTTTTTGGGAAATGGAGCTTCCAACTCCAGCCACGAAATAGCTCCTGAGGTGGCTTGCAACACGGGCACCGACGTCTGCAGCGTGGAGGGCTCTGCTCACAAATCCTCTCTGCAGATGGGCAGTCTCCTCCTTCCATAATTTCAATGATGCTGCAGGATACTCTTCTGGTCTCCTCTGCCCCCCATCCCCTCAGCTTTTTTTTTTTTTTT
>JAQZBX010046285.1:0-20811 GCA_029593785.1 Cabassous unicinctus | reverse complement strand
AAATTTGTTTTGTCTGAGGTTGAGGGTCATCTGTTAAATTGGGACAATATTTGAACCTAACTCATAGGGTTGTTATTAGGATTAAATGTGTTAATACATATAGAGTACCTGGCACATAGTAAGTGATTTGTTGGCAGAGAGTGAGAGATAGAGAGGTAGAAAGATAAAGATAGATGAGATAGAGATAGGGGTGGAGAAAAGGGAAGGAAAAGAATAGATAAAACCAAAGAAAAAATTCAGTGACTATACAACAAACTTAGATTTGGGGCAAACGTTAGACTCAAGCTAGTAGTGCCCTTTGTCCTCTAATCCTCATTGTGCTTTATATCACAAAAATTTGTAGGCTTAGTACTCATGGGCACATATATTTGCCCATTGTTCATTGTACTTTTCTGAGAATGTTATATAATGAGTATACTTAAATGTATCACTCTTGGCAAAGTTAGAAGGTAATATACATTAACAAGGACATAAAAGGACCCTGAAATAATTCAAATTTATCTCTAATTTACATTAAATGTTAACTCATAATTTATTTTCTCTAAGTTCCTAGTTCCCCTGATTTGAAATTTAGCAGCCATGAATACAGCATTTCCATTTTCCATATCAAAACTGAGTAAACTAAGGCAAAACGTAAAACATTGCCTAATTGCCATGCTAGCACCTCTCATTGTTCACAACAAATGCATAAAAAACAATTGTTGAGTGAAAAAATTCAATTAAGGAAGCAAGCATTCTGTTGAAGTTATCTAAACAAAAAGCAGGTGGATAGTTTAAGAGAAGATATTTAGACTTTGAGATTTAAATCCACTTTTTCCTTCTGTCTTCTGCATGCTATACTAGACAGTTAAACCAATCAAGCTAAATTCTCAGAAAAATGTCTTCTTTCTTTTCATCTCATAATGATCCTAACTCACCCAGTAAAGGGCAGTGTAAAGAGCAAGGTCTTTAGCATTAGCTAGAACTGGTTTTGCTGACTTTGGGATGGTGGACAAGCTAATTTTTTTTCTAATACTTATTCCTCATTTAGAAAAGGAGGATAATAATTCTTATCCCAGAGAGTTGCTGAGATGTATAAATGCCATAATTAATTGTTTAATGAAAATCCTTACATGACTTCATAATCAGTTGTTGATTGACTGATTTAGAGATTTGATTGACATTCCTTTCTTGTAAATAATTTAGTTTACATTTCTTAATAAAATTTTAATTACAGGCTTCCTATGTTCATTTTAACATTTAAAATTATAAAAAATATTGCACATTTGGTTAAAGCAGTGTGGGCCATCAACAAATATTACTTACAGCTTGAATTTTTTTGATACTGTAGCTATTATATGTTAAGAATTAAAAGCAAACAACAGGTGATTTGAAATTGAGCAAAAACAATATTTTTTGTCAACCATAAACATTGATTAAGCAGTAAGGTACTAGTTAGATCCAATCTCTGGAGATTCACTGTCCTGTAATTATGTCGACAATTGAGCAAATGCCTTTCGAAGTCTCTTTTTAACTCTTGGAATTTACCCTGTTAACTGTTCTGGCAGTTTTCTTGGCAAAGGAAAACTTTTGTAAAGATCTTGCCCTCAACCTCCTTCTTGGCCCAAACTCTTCAGAAATTCTGAAGCTGAACTCCCTTCCTAGTGAATATTCCTGAAGGACATTTTCACAGATTTCCCAGATCCTCGCAGAGTTCCTTCCCTTCCTGTGCCTTCTCTCAGTTAATGAGTCTTAGGGACACTCCCGTCCTCTTATCAACCAGCCAAATTACTAGTCACCACAGACTCTAGCTCTGAGTTCCTCTTCCTCTTGTCTTAAATGAGAATCAAAAGACTTTCCTGTTCTCCTCTGCTCTTGGTGAGGAGACAAACTCACCTGCCTCGTCTTCTCAACCACAAGGGTAAATGTGTTCAGGTTTTCATGGAGTAGTGCAAAAGGGCTGAGATAACTATGAATATTAATACATCTTTTCTAGCTTTTTTAAAAAAACCAATCAATTTTATTGATACACATTAATAAAAACATATAATCTATCCAAAGTGTACAATCAATAGTATTTGGTACAATCATATAGTTGTGCATTCATCAATTCAATCATTATTACAGTGTTTTACTATTCCAATAATAATAATAAAATGCAAAAAAAACAGACAAACAAAAACTCATCACCTCAAAGCACATCATGGTGTTTGTAACTAGCAGAACTATTATATGGGTATGACATGGAAAGTCTAATGTCATGTATATTACTAAAAGGAAAGCTAAATCTGTAACATGGGACTCTATAAGATAGTAAAATGTCATGTAAAAAATGAATATGAGTGATATTGCATATATAAGATTGTTTTTACAAAATATAAATACAAATATACTAGAGAGAAAGAAAAAGAATAGCAGTTATGTACAGCAGGGGAAACAGAGAGATTGAGAGGTGATGAGTTTTGTTTTTGTTTATTATTATTATTATTATTGGAATAATGAAAGTACTCTAAGAATGACTGAAGTGATGACTGCACAATTATGTGATTATACTGAATATTATTGATTGTACACTTTGGATGGATTTATGCTTTATTAATATATATCAATAAATTGATTTATTTTTTAAAAATTTATCACCTCTCAATCTTTCTACGCTTTCCCTGCTGTACATAGCTGCTATAATGCTTCTTTATATATATATATACTTGAATAATCAAAGTTGTAGTTAATTTTTTTTGTATTGCATCTGTCATATGTTGATATATGCTATGTGCTAGGTGTCTTGTTTTTATAACAACAATGGTAATGGTTATTATTGACTGCTCATATCTTAAAAGCTTAGCAGATATGCTAATAGCCAAAGTATAGTGGTTTGAGTTTGATATTGAGAACTAATCTTGTTAACCACGACTTCTTTGATTTTTGGTAACTGCTGTACTTTCTCTTTTACTAAATAGAAACAGAATCATTGTGTTTGGCCAGACTAATATATGATCACCAAACATTCTGAAAATATTTGGATTCTATATTAGTAATTTGTTTTGTCACTATTTTGTTTTAAACATCACTTTCTTATTTCACTAAACCTATTTAAAAGACTGAAAACTCTCCAGACAAGTCACTTTTTTTTTTACAAAGCAGAAAAATATTTCAACATGGCTGAGGAAGGGCAGCTTAAAATCAGTTTGAATAGGTTGTTTTAGTGGTGGACTCCCCTGCAAAGATGCAAAGAGGCAGTGAAATTAATGAAACTCATGCAAAGGCTTGAGTCAGTCTGATCTGCAGATAGAGTCACTTCCATGAAAAGCCTCATGTAGGTTATCTACTTCTCAGAACTGTCTCCTGGTGAATGCCAATACTAAGGCACAGAACAATCATCACATCTGGCTCCACTGCTGTGAATTTGCTGAGTATTTTGTTTCTACCACAGCAATTCTTTAATGGCTTTCATATTTAGATTTAAAAAGTAGTTTTTGGATTTCTTAGGGTGGTTTTAATGCTCACAGACTGATGAATCATTAAATGTTATTGGCCTTTGACTCCCTTTTTCATGCTTTTCACTGCCTTTCATACAGAAGAGGATGGGGACAAGGGATAGCATCAATTAATAATAACAGGAAGAGTTTGTTTATGCGTATTTACTGTGGCACTGTGCTAAGTGCTTTATTCATACTTCATTACATTTTCGTGCCATATTATAAGATAAATACTATTATCCTCATTTTATAGATTTTTAAAAACCCTGAAATACAGAGTTTAGTTTGGGCCAGGATACCTTGTTACTGAGTTTAGAAACCAGATTCCAGACTTGTTGAACCTAATCTAGCTTGTGTCCCGGTAGCTTAGACATTATATATATATACTACTTTTTAAAATCCTCAAGGAGATATGACTTCTCTTCTGGTTACTGACAGAATTAAAGTGAAGAGATTAAATAACTTGCCCAAGACCACTTAATTAGAAAGCCACTGCTGTGGGATTCAAACCTTAGGTACTATGTCCAACTTCAAAGTTTTTGACTTATCGAAGTTGTCTGACCCATCCCACGGTAAAAAAATACATTTTGCATTGTGACTCTGTATGGAAATATATAAACATGGATCCGATAGAAAGATCATACTGCCTGTCGTGGCACTCTGATGCTCTTTTTTCTCTTCTCTTCTTTCTTTCTATGCTATGCTATGCTATGCTATGCTATTCTACTCTACTCTATCTTTTCATTCAATTCCATTCCTTTTTCTAAATGCTCATTATAACCCACTAAATCACTTCTATTACCCACTAATAGGCTGTGACCTGTAATTAGGGGAAAAAATGCTCAATAGAGGCCTACCCGACATGATTTCTTGGATAATCATGTTCACAGTTCCTCACATTGGTTCCTAAAGAGCATGGCCAGAGACAGACTCAGAATGGGGGGTTTGACTTAGCTCTCCCATGACTTAGCTCTCCTATTTCTTCTTTAAAATAGAAGCACATGATTTTTGCTGAGGCAGAACACCAGCAGCATCTGGATTTATTAATAGAGATAAAGGGAAAATTTACTGACTTTCTGCAATATGAGATGAATTTTGCTAGGCACAACTCTTCCTTTCCCATCTTCCTTTTACATTGATAATGTTCTTGAAAGAAAGCTTAGATTACACCTAGTAACCTCAAATATCTCTATATTGTGTAAACATCTGTATCTATATGTTGGAATGAATCATGTCTCCCACAAAGGCATGTTTAGGTCCAACCCTTGGTCCTGTGGGTGTGAACCAATTTGTAAATAAGACTTTTGAAATTGTTATTTGTCAAGATGTGCCCAAACTGAGTGAGGATGTGCCTCAATCTAACATGGCTGAAGTCCTTTTAAGCAAAGGAAATTGGACATAGAAAGAGGAAGACATGGGAAGCAGCCAGAAGCTGGAAGACAACAATACCCAGGAGAGAAAGGAGAAGGCATCATGCACATTGCCACATGACAGAAAACCCAAGGACCAAAGTTTGCCTGTAGCCAGCCCCAGAACACTACGGTTTTTAGAGAAAGCATAGCCTTGTTAATGTTTTCATTTCAGACTTCTCCTAGCCTCAAAGCTGTAAGCCAATAAATTCCCATTGTTTAAGCCAAACCATTATATGATACTTGTTTTAGCAGGCAGGAAACTAAAACACAAGTTGGGAATTGAAATCTGTTCCCCACAAAATACATATTCAAATCTTATTCGGTGTTCTTGTGGATATGAGCTCATTTGTAAAAAGAACATTTAACAATGTTATTAGTTAAGGTTTTGACTCATTTGACAATAAGATCTTCGAAGATCTTTTTCAGTCGAGACCAAATTGAATCAAGGTGGCCTTTAATATATATGAATGAAGGACTTTAGAGTAAATTCAGATATAGAAGAAGCCAGATTAGAAGAAGGTTAGAGAGAGAGATCACCTTGTGATGGAGAGCTATCATAATAGTTATGCTAATAATAAGGAAGATTTAATAATATGATCCAGAGGATATAATACTGCACTAGACTTGCATAGCTTCATATAAAAATACCCATACGTGTCATTTCACACACCCTAACATCCCTGGGAGTTAGATAGATATTGGTATTACCAATATATTTTTAAAGAGTTAAGTGATACCTAAGGATTGAATAATTTGGATCTTTCAGCTGTTGCATAATAGAGCTATAAACAAATAAAAGAGAAGAATTGTGGACAGATGGAAAAATAGGAAGCTCCAGGAAATCCATCCCTCTACCAGAACAACTACTAAACAAGCAGGAACTGTCTGGTTCAACTATTTTCAAACTCAGGATTCCAGTAGAACACTGTACATCATCCAGAAAAGAGTGGGAGAAAAAGGTTGAGTAATTAAGGTAAATAACAGTAAATTGCTCTCTCCACGTGGTGATTACTGGCAACCATCCCCCACTCTCATGGCAGGCATTGGTGGGGTATGGCTCCTGTGGTTGCTTGCTTGGGTCAGAAAGGGACATAAAAATCCATTTCCCAAGATCCATGGTGTGTACAGGCTGAGTTGGTCATAGCCCGTGATTAGCTACTTTAGATGACTGTGGACCCTGATATGACCCACACTGGATAAAAGTGGCAGAAGAGACTTAAAGAAGGTGTGCTTCCTTGCATCTCAGAGGACAGTTAAAAGGCTGCATATGCTTTGCAGGTCAATAAAGCACAGCTTTGGGGACCCATGGAAGAAGCTCCTTGTACCCTTCCGGGGCCCTCCCTCATCACTTCTAAAGGGCATCATGGAAGCTCTCCTTGTAGGTCGCTGGCTTTGTTCTGGATGGAAAGACTAACTTGGGAAACTGCAATCTGCCATGCCCCTCCTCCTAAATTTTGCCATCCAAGCAAAAGCAGCATGAGACAAGGAAAGCAATGTGAGAAACAAAGGCTTACCTGCTTTAAGTTTGCAGCAGAACACATGAGAGAGGGAGAAGTTCTGTCTTCTGGGAAGTAGTGGATTGAATTACTTAAAGTACTGAGAGAAAACAATTGCCAACCAAGAATTTTATATTCTCCAAGACTTTCTTTCAAAAATGAGGGACAGATTAAGACATTTCAAGATAAACAAAAGCTAAGGGAGTTTGTCACCACTAGACCTGCCTAATGCAATACTAAAGGGACTTCTTCAGATTGAAAGGAAAGGATACTAGACAGTGGTTCAAAGAAACATAAAGAAATAAAGACCTCTGTAACAGTAACCATTCAGGTAATTATAAATTCCAGTATTAGTATATTGTGTAGTTTGGTATGTAACTCCAAACTATACAATACTTCTTTCTTCCTTCCTTCTTATTTCCTACAGGTATTAAAATGCAAGTAAATAAAAGGTAATGACAAATCTATGGTTTTGGGCACACAATATCCAAAGATAGAATTTGAATCAAGTACAAAAAGTGGGAGTACAGACGGGTAAAGGAAGAGTACATGTGTAAACTATTGAAGTCAAGATGCAATCAAATCACATATGATTGTGATATATTTATGATGCTGCATTTTTAACACCATGATAACCACAAGGAAAATATATAAAAAATATATCCAGATAAAATGAAAAGGAACTTGATATGGTACAATAAAAAATCAAATAATTATGAAAGAATAAACAGAAGAATTTAGGGACCAGAAATCAAGATTTAAAAACACTAAATAGCAAAATAGCAGAAGAAAGACCTGCATTATCAGCAATGACTTTAAATGTAAGTGGATTAAACTTTTTAGTCAAAAGGCAGAGATTGGCAGAATGGATATAAAAAACAAAAAAACATGACCCGACTATATGCAGTCTATAAAACATTCATCTTAAATTCAAACACATAAATAAATTGAAAGGGAAAGGAAGGAAAAATATACCATGCAAGTAGTAATCAAAAAAGTATGATATTAATATGAGGTAACCTTATTAATATCAGATGAAATAAACTTTAAATCAAAAACAGTTATAATGGACAAAGACAGTCATTATATACTGAAAAAGAAGTCAATTCAACAAAAAGATATAACAATTATAAATATTTAATATGTACCTAACAGCAGTACCCCAAAATGTATGAAACAAATATGGAGAGATTTATAGGAGAAATAAAGAGTTCTACATTAATAGTAGGAGACTTTAATATACCACTTTCAATAATGGATAGAACATTTAGACAGAAGATGAATAAGGAAGTAGAAGACCTGAATGATTCTCTAAACCAACTAGACCTCCCAAAAATTTATAGAATTCTTCACCAAACAACAACAGAAAACATATTCTTCTTGAGTACACATGGATCATTTTTCAGGATAGATCATATCTTGGGTCACAAGACAAGTTTTTAAAAATTCAAAAATATTGTAACCTTACAATGTATCGTCTTTGATTACAATGGAATGAAGCTAGAATTCAATAACTGAGGGAGAAATGGAAAATTTGCAAATACGTGGAAATTAAACATTCTCTTAAACAGCCAATGGGTTAAATTGAAAATCACAGGGGAAATTAGGAAATATCTTGAACAAATAAAAATACAAATACAAAATATCAAAACTTATGGGATGCATCAAAGACCTTGCTGGGAAGGGAAATTTATAAATATAAATGCTTATATTTTAAAAGAAGAAAGATTTCAGTGAGAGACTTAACCTCCAAACTAGAAAAACCAGAAAAGGAAAAGCAAAGTAAGACCTATGTGAGCAGAAGTAAAGAAATAACAAAAATTAGAGAGCAGAGATAAATGAAATAGAAATTAAAAAAAAAAAAGTAGAATCAACAAAACCAAAAGTTGGTACCTTCAAAAGATCAATACACTCAATAAACCTTTAGCTAGATTGACAAAGTAAAAGAGAGGTCATAAATGACTGAAATTAGAAATGAAAAGGGGGACAGTACATCAACTCTACTGAAATAAAAAAGGACTATAAGAGGATATTATAAACAACTGTATGTGAACAAATAAGAAAACCTAGATAAAATCAACAAATTCCTATAAACACAAACTACCTGCCCTGACTCAAGAAGAAATAGGAGATCTCAACAAACCAAGTAACTGAATCAGTAATGAAAAACCTAACAAAAAAAGCCCAGGATAAGATAGCTTCACCTAGTAATTATTCCAAACATTACAAGAAAATTAACACCAATCCTGCTCAAATCTTCCAAAAAATTGAAGAGGAGGGAACACTCCTTAAGTCATTCTAGGAGGCCAACATTACTCTCATATCAAAGCCAGATAAAGATGTTATAAAAAAAGAAAATTACTGGCCAATATCTCTTAAGAATATAGATGCAAAATCTTCAACAACATACTAGCAAACTGAAATCAACAGAATATTTTAAAGAATTATACACCATGATGAAGTGGGGTTTGTCCCAGGTAGGCAAGTGTGGTTCAAAGTAAGAAAATCAATTAATGTAACACACCACATTAACAGAATGTAGGAGAAAGAAAATACACATAATCTTCTCAATTGACACAAAGCATTTGACAAAATCCAGCAGTCCTTCTTGATAAAAGCACTTAGAAATGTGGGAAAATTCCTCAACTTTATAAAAGGCCTATAAAAACCCACAGTTAACATCATACTTAATGTTGAAAAACAGAAAGCTTTCCCTCTAAGATAAGGAATAAGGCAAGGATGCCCACTGTCACCACTGTTATTCAACATTATACTGGTAGTTCTAGCCACAGCAATTAAACAAGAAAAAGAAATAAAAGTCACCTAAACTGGAAAGAAAGAAGTGAAATTTTCCCTATTTGCAGATGACCTGATGCTATATACAGAGAATTCTGAAAAATCCACAACAAAGCTCCTAGAGTTGATGAATGAAATCAGCTAAGTGGTAGGTTACAATTCAACACCCACAAATCAGTACTGTTTCTATACAGTAGCAATGAACAATCTGAAGAAGAAATCAAGAACAAAATTCCACTCATGATAGCAACTAAATGAATCAAATATCTAGGAATAAATCTAACCAAGTATGCAAAGGACTTGTATACAGAAACTATAAAACATTGCTGACAGAAATCAAAGAAATCAAAGAACACCTAAATAAGTGGAAGAATAAACATTAAGGTGTCATTCCTACCCAAAGCAATTTATAGATTCAACGCAAGCCAAATAAAAATGCCAAAAAACTTTTTAGGAGAAATGGAAGAGCCAATCATCTAATTTATATAGAAGGATAAAGGGGTCCTGAATAACTAAGCCATCTTGATAAAAAAAAGGATGAAGCTGGAGGACTCACAGTTCCTGGTCTAAAATTCATTATAAAGCCACAGTAATCAAAACAGCATGGTCCTGCCACAAGGACAGACATATAGACCAGTGGAATCTAATTGAGAATTCAGAAATCAGCCCTCACATTTATGGCCAACTGATTTTTGACAAGGAGGTGAAAAACACTGAATTGGGAAAGAATAGTCTCTTCAACAAATGGTGCTGAGAAAATTAGATCTCTATTTGTAAAAGAAATGTTTCTGGGAAGCCAATGTGGCTCAGTGGTTGAGCACCGGCTTACCATATACAAAGGTCCCAGATTTAATCCCTGGCTCTTCCTCAAAAAAAAAAAAAAAAAAAAATGTTTCTGGTGCTGTCTGTAGAACAATTATTGCAATCTTAGATTATATTGCACCTTTCCCAAAAGAAAAGTGTGCCCTTGTGGGCATTTCTGAGAACAGAATTCATTAGAATGTGATATTTAACTTCCATTCTAATTGTAACCTCTAAGATACATCTTAGTTTCCATAAAACAAAGTAATTTCAAAAGTAACTATTGTTACTTAAGAATAAGTCCAACACTTTAAAGACCATATCTTATTAAACTTTGACAAGATTTTTAACTGGTCCAAAGGAAAAAAAAATCAGTCTTCATCCTAAGTGCCTCAAATCCTTACAAACTCCTGATAAGTTAGATAAGAGGAAAAATAACTGGTATATTTTCTTTTGAAGGTGAGTGCATATATTCTTTTTAGCAGCATTTATCTTCAGCAATGGTAAATGTGTTTGGCTGCATTTGAATCAATCAAGTCCCTACTTCCTTTGAACAAAGGAAATTCATCAACAGATAGGTGTTTTCTGTTTTTGTATGACTACTGTGGACAGTTGGGTCTTTAATATAATTCCATATATAGAAGATTTAGTAACCCTTACTTTGCTAATTCAAAGAAATAAAAATCAAAATTTATCTGACTGGTCAAAGGAAGAGAAACACTGGCTAAGGGAAGGTCAATTGTGACCTCATACCCATGTTTTGACTTTTATACTTTGCCAACTTCATAATGCAAGACACCAGTAATAACAGAGGTGTTTGTTACTCTTCTTAAATTTGACTTAATTTGGTCCTAAGCCCTTTTTCCCATTAGTGTTACAAAGCAGAGCTACTGTAATCACAGAATTGGAATTGGTCTCGGTTTACAATGCTGATAAATTGAGTTGAATACAAGCCAGACATCACTGAACTCAGCTTGGGGTTTGACAACTGGAATTGCAAAGAGCATCCCTAGTGAAGTTACTGTAATTCTAATTGGCATCTGGATTTTAGAAGGTCTTCAAGTCTTTACTCAAATACTTAGCTTCAGCATATCTGGTCATGTCAGTGCTTCAGGCTTGGCTATAGAACACCTGATTATCTTCTGAATAATGTTTGCTTTCTCTGGCTTCTGGAAGGCATGCATTAGTTTTTGTTGGAACATATTCATGTCATCATTGGCTATAATTTTGAATTTGCTGAAATTCAAATACATCAAGTTCATTCATAATTAATCAACTAATTCATTTAGTATATATCTGCTGAATACCAGTTAAATGGCTCTGAAAATTGAACAATAAATTAATCTCACCATTAAAGGTATATTATACAAGTTCTTTAATAATGCCTCTGTGGTTTACAAAAACACTTGAAATAGAATGTCATTACAGGCACATTCACATTCTTTCCCAAAGAATTCTTTTCCAAGAATGTTACCTGTTTTTAATAAAACATGCTTGGTATTGATTGAACTACCATGAATTTTAAAAGACAAAGTTTTAATTTTTTAAACATATAAATATAACTTGCTTAAGGATTCACTATTTAGAATTTATGTTTAATCAGATGATGGTTTTCTAGCTTCTTAGATATATTATTTCCTAATTATATCATGGCACAACCAGGCAAACATTTACTGCATAAAATGAGCATGTATAAATTTATATTCCTAATCGACCCAGCAATTAAAATTTGATTTTGGAGACTGCTCTTGAAGATTTCCTTTATTTATTTGGTTTTTCTTTTTATCCTCTCCCCCTTCCTTCCCCCTTTAAGGAAAAGGAGCAGGCCTCAGAAAAATCATATTAAGTATAACAAACTTCAAACATGATTTTCTTTATCATTTTGAAAATATTATGAAATTATTAATTCTAGTTTATTTTATAAATTTTGTAAAAAGAACTGTCTTTTATGTTTATAGTCAACTCTGCATTTCCTTGAAAATGGTGCCTTACAATTCATTTTTCATCTATATTACACTACAGAAATCAATCCTTAATTTAACAAAATGCTTAGCAATGAAAACAACTGTGATGGAGACTTGATTTACCATTGGACTCTTAAACTCATTTCAAATGCTGATTGAGAAATTTATAATATTCTTATGTTAATTTATCTTGCTAGCTAATCTCTGTCACAGGCACTTGAATTAGTTGGAATTAAAACAACCCAAGCACATACACACAAACATGCACTCACACAGGTTCCCCTTCCCCATCACACAATAATATCTTAAAAGAGTATGGCATTAATTCACTGGGTAAAGGGCTATCTTTTTTCACCCAACAGATTAAATACTAGGGTGCTCTTAGATTGCCTGGAGCAACTTCTGACCTATAGGTATTTTAGAAGAAAACTTTTTAGTCTTACTTCAAAAGTATGTTGTTATTTTTTCTTTCTACTTTTTCTCCTAGTAGGGAAAATCTGGAGTCTTTGTGTGTAGAAGTTGTATAATGAGCTACCTCCTTAGTTTTGTGAGTAGTTTGTCTGCCATTAATCATGCCTGGTAGGGGATGCACAAATTAAGTATTAGCAATTTCTTTAGACTTGAGAATCTCCAGCCTGTGCAAAATATATGTGAGGACTGCATTGACAAAGTTAAGACAAAAGAAAGGGAAGGAACAAATGGAGAGGCATAATAATAACAGTAATAATAATAACAGTAATGATAGAGAAAGGAAAAGGGGAAGGACAAAGGAATTAGTGGAATGCCACTGAAAATATCAACATCTATTGTTGAATCAAGTGTATGATATCTATTTCTGGCCAAGCTATTTATAAAATATCATAGTTTAACAAGAAATTTCCTAGAAAAATATTTTACTTGAAGGCTCCTTTCTTGCCTGAAAACTTGTATATAGTTTTGCTTTAAGAGAAGAAACTTGCACATGGGTTTTTCTTCTTTGGAGATTTTTTTCTGATCTTTTGTTCAAAACTTTTACTTTGGATACACTATAACTTATAACTAGAGGTAGAAGTTAGCCTATAGTTTAAATTATAAACTAAGTGCTTAGGAATTGATACCCATCCTACCAAATGTGATTAGAATACAAGGGCAATAAATTTAGGGTTGTTGGCTTGAAATTTTGCTTTTAATTTTTCATGATAAAAGGATGTTTCCAAAGTATTTATGGAGGTAACTTAGGTTCTGTATTTTGAGACTTCCTAAGGCTAGGAGCTATTTGTTCAGGGACTGTAACAATGCTTTTTATCATTTTTTAGCTCACCTGGGGACTTTTAAGAAATGGAGACAGAGAGGCAGCCCTTGGGAATTACTTCTTTACTCCCTGATCTCCTGCCAAAACCTCTCCCCTTCCTGTCAGACTTTCATGTGTTCTGTTCTCTTTAAAAACACCTCATTCCGTTTTCTCCAGGGTTATAATTTTGGCTTTCCCAAAATTTTTCCATATTTCTGACTTTTTCCTTTTATATTTAAAATAGTAATTTATATTCAAAACTTATAACAATTTTAATGGTAAGAGGGATTCGTTTAAATTCAGTTCTTAATTCCCTAGAGATGATATAATGGAAGACACCTTGTGGGAATGGGTTTACCAAAAGGGTGGACTCTGAAGATGACACCTGACTGATTTCTAGATCTGTTAACTATGATTCTCTCAGATGAAATAAGTAAAATAAAACATTTGTTATGTAAAAGAAGAAAGAAAAAAAGAAAATTAATCCAAAAAATTAGGCTCTTTTTTGGCCTTTTCTCTTGGTGACTCTTTTCTCTTTACTTCAAAATCCCAATTGCCAACTTTCCCTCCAAAAAATAAAACAAGAACACCTTGTGCAAGTTATCTAGTGAATAAAAAGAAAAGATATATGATGAACCTTCTTTCTCCTCTGAAGGGAACCTGAGCTTCAAGTCTGTTGTAGCAAACTACTGCTTAGCACTAAATTGTATTTTGCTTGCTCCCAATTTTTGAGAAACTATGATAGTTGAATTAAAGAAAATTAGAAGATCCAAAATATATAACTACCTTTGGAAAATATCAATATTCTTATTTCTGTATTCTTCAATCCCTTAAGTATGTGCTTGCATGTTTTTTATAGCTCAATCTATAGTGTATATTTTATAGTGTATTTCACATAGTATTTTAGACAAACATCTTTATATATTGCTTCATTATATTTATAAGTAGTTTTGATATATGCATAATATTCCCTTAGATTGAAATATTGTATTTATTTAACTATTTCTTGTCACTGGGTATTGAAGTTGTTTTAAATATTTTCTCATTAATAGATGTTACAAAGCATAGTAGTGAATACCACATATATGTGTGTGTGTGTATATATATATCATTTTTATTACAAAATTATTTTGAATTCATCCTTAGACAAGTGATTCCTGGCTCATAGGATTTAGCTAGCAGTGTGTTCTGGTGATAAAATTCCTTTTCAACAGGAATGAAGAGTTAAATTTCAAAGGGATTTTAGAGGTATTCAGATCTTGAGCTTTTAAATCCACTTTGAGGGAAAAGAACCTTTTTTTAAAGGATGCTAATGAGGTGCCAATGCACTAGGAAGACATTGAGACCAGCTGAATCCTTGCCCTTATGCTCTTGAAGGCAGGTTGAGCAGTTGGGCTTTGAAAGGGCTCCAGGGTGTACCATTGTTGGGCTTGGGAAGATAGCAAATACTTAATGGGAGTGCTTTAAGAAACAATAATCCACACAATGGTCAAGGAAGACACCTGAGAAACAACCTGAGTAGATATAAGTTAAGTACAGACTTTATGAATGCTAGTAGAGGGATAAGGACAGGTCTTAATTTTCTGGGTTTAATTAGTTAAGGTTTTCTGGGGAGGTGAAGTTCATATGTAAGCTTCTCTATTAGAAGTTTTAAAGAAAAGGAAGACTCTAGTTTAGATGTTAACTTCTAGGCCTGCCCACATTTCTGTGCCCCAAGAATGTGTCTGAACAATTGGCAGCCAAGTGGGCATCACCATACCCATGGTCTCAAGTTAGAGGAATAAACACACATAAGGGGGGAGTACAACTATGGACCAAAGTAGACTTATTGTTAGTTTAGTAATGGAATAACTTTTAATATTGGTATAAAGACAATGGTCACCAGAGGTTCTGAGGGCAGACAGAAAGAATAGGTGCAACTTGGGGCATTTTGGGGACATTGGCATTGTTCTGTATGACATTGCAATGACAGATACAGGCCATTATACATTTTGTCAAAACCTATTAAATTGTGCGGTGCAAAGTGTAAATCATAATGTAAACTATAGATCATGGTTAGTAATGATGCTTCAATATGTATTCATCAATTGTAACAAATGTGTACCACACTAATGAAAGATGTAGTGGGCGGGGGGGTGGAAATGTGAGAGAGGGAGGAGGGAGGGTAGATGGGAATCCTCTATTTTTCATGTAACTTTTATGTAATCTAAAACTTCTTTAAAGATAAAGGAAAAAAAAAAAGAATGTGTCTGAAGTCTTACACTAAAGAAAAGATATTCCTTCCTTCAAAAAAAATTATATATATATAGTACTGCATCTCTGACTTAATAGATTCATTTTTCTTAGTGAATTCAATAAAACATGAATTCTATGCAATATGTTCAATGATTATTTTATCTCACTGGTGTTCTTTGGTCCTTCTGTTCTTTTTGTTTCAGCAGAAATTTTAAAGAGAAAGTCATTTCAATATAAAAAGTTTTGGTTCCACTGAATATTTTTTATTTTAATTAATAAATCAAATATTTTAGATTATTTAGGAAATTGAACCATACATATTAATATGCTTCTAAGAGAAAATAATGTTACAAAATTTTAATTCTGTAATCTTTTAGCTGACTAAATGAGTTCTGGTTAGGAATTATAAATTCAATTGAGAAAATGTTTCACATAGAGAAAAAAGTCAAATGATGAAGAGTAGGGTTGAGAAATTGAGGTCCTAACATTTTGATTTCTAAAAATCTAGCAACCTCAAGTTATGTATGTAGCATGTCTGATCCTTCTCATTAATGTTGCTAATGCTTTAATGTTCTCCTTTCCCTGAACCATCACTTCTTGTTTCTTTGTATGTTTTGTAATCTTTTGTTGAAACCTGGATGTTTTGATATTTTAATGTTATTGCTGGAATTTAGACTCTGAGGTATTTGTTCCTTAAGCTACTATACAGCCAGTGTTATGGCAGAACTGTTCTTGATTGCCAAGAGCTAACAAAAACATAAAAAGAGAAGAAGGGAAAAAAGAAAACATCTTTCTCAGTCTTTGACCAATGAGTTTTAGAGTATAGCTCAAGTCCAAAGCATAGGGCCTTGCCTGTCTTTTCTGTTCTTGCCTCTTATCTTGGGCAAGCCCATGTGGCCCTAAAAATTCCACCATTTATGAATGTCCTCTCAGTTTTCTCAAGGTGCTAGGCACTGCACTTTATGTCCTGCAGCTAGCAATCCCTTGCCCCAGGCAGCCATGACTTGGCTGTACTCCCACAGCTTTCCGTGGAAAGCTCTGTAGAGAGTTTTGTGAAAAGCTCTGTGAGCTGTCTTCCACCTGCAGGGCAAATTCTGGGACAGGGAACCTGCAATGAGTTTCCTTGTTCGAGTCTCTCAGTCTGCCAGCAGAAAGATTGGGCCACACATAACGAGGGTTACTCTGCTCCCTTTGGAACTGGGACCTGGAACCTGCAGTAGGAGCATGGTCTGGCTGCACCCTGAGCCACTGACAGGATAAAGGAGGGGCCAGTCAGGGCTCCATGAGATCCTACTACTTTTAAGTTGACTTTTTCTTAATTTAGCACCCGATATGGCAATCATTTAACTATTTATTTGGAACTTTTATAAAGATGCTTCTGCTAGTTTTTGCTGGTTGTTCAAAGCTTCTGTGGGAGGATGGAGTCTTGAAGCCTCTCGTTCTATCTTGTTTGGGGGGTGGGAAGATATAACATTTTAAAAAGAGCTTTTAATATTTATTTTAGGAGTATAGCATATTTTCCTTTTTGCTAAGAAATTTCACTTCTATTACCTTCTATCAACCTCATTACAAAAACTACCGTGGTTTTAAATATTTTACAGATGAGATATTTATGGGTATGAGAAAAGAGATAGAGGAACTAATTGTTGTTGTTGTTATTTTTTGACACAGTCTGGTTCCATCTAGCCATTTAAGCCAGCAATTAAGGAGTCATTGTCTACCTCATTCTCACCCCACCAAATAAATCCCTATGATGAAGTAGTCTTTCAAGAAGCAACAAACAAGAATAAGAGGACAGACTTAAAATTTCTTTTCATTCAACAGGCTTTTCCTAAGGCATTCTTGGGTGCAGTGTTTCACACGCCTAGGAAGTCAATAAGAAAAATACTTACGTTCACCTCGAAACTCGCTCAGTGATTATTTGGGAAGGCAAGAATAATGTTAGCTATAAAAGAAATTGTATATATATACAATATATAACAGGAAATAATTTTATGGATTCAAATGCTGGAGTAGGTCCTCCATCTTCTAAAACTGCACTTAAAGTTGAGAACTTGTTAAAGCATACAATCTCTGATAAAGAAATGCAGTATTACAAACAATATATTTTATATTTCTTTTTCTTTCCAGTTGCAAAACCTTCCTGAAACTTAAAGCAAGAAGAATATTTAAATGTGAAATAATCATTATACCTCTTTATACATCAAAGTGGCTGCATTCTACTAATCCTTTCTTATTCTTACATCTTGCATCAAATATTGGGTAAACCAAAGTGTGTAGGAAGAAAGAAGTGATTCCCATAGCCATTGCTTTTTGCGATGGGAGTGATAAGGTTCAAGCACATCTTTGGGAGTTTCGTTGGGTTCAATGGAGCATCCCAAGCAGTTTTCACTTTCCTTCTGATTCCATGTTGCCTTGCTCTGAAAATCAGGGCACCTCCTCTTATTCAAAATGTTCCTTTCCTCTTGGCCTGGAATGCTCCTACTGAAGTTTGTAGTCAAAGGTTTAATGTGCCACTAGACCTGAGCCTCTTCAATTTTATAGGAAGCCCTCGAAAAGGTACTCTATTGAATGATGTTGCAATATTTTATGCTGATAGACTTGGCTACTATCCTCATATAAATGAAGTGACAGGTGATATTGAGAATGGAGGAATCCCCCAGGCAGGAGTCCTAGAGGCACATTTGCACAAAGCTGCAAGCGACATTGCTCAGGTTGTGCCCTCGAGCCAAGTGGGCTTGGCTGTCATTGACTGGGAAAACTGGAGGCCTATCTGGGAAAGGAACTGGAAACCTAAAGATATTTACAAGAACATGTCTATTGATTTGGTTCGGCAACAAAATCCACAACTTAATCTCACAGAGGCCACCAAGATAGCCAAAGAGGAATTTGAAAGGACAGGAAAGATGTTCATGCAAGATACTTTAAATTTAGGAAAGGCACTTCGGCCAAATTACTTATGGGGTTTCTATCTTTTTCCTGATTGTTACAACCATAACTACAAAAAACCCGGATATACTGGAATTTGCTTTGAAACAGAAAAGAAAAGAAATGATATGCTTAATTGGTTGTGGAAGGATAGTACTGCCCTTTACCCATCTGTTTATTTGAATCAGCATCTACAGTCTAATCCACAAGCTGCTCTCTTTTCCCGTAATCGTGTTGAAGAAGCCATTCGGATTTCACATGTATCCAACGCTAAAAGCCCACTTCCAGTTTATGTATATATCCGCCCAGTTCTTACTGATGTGCCTTCAAGATACCTTACTCTGGTAAGTAAATCAAGATATGAGAACCTTGAAATAGTATCCACAAATGGTGTTTAGTGGACTTTAACATCTGTTTTGAAGGGAACACAATTTAGCTTTTAATATATTTAGAAATATACACACACATAGCTCTATATCATTATCTGAAAGGGAAATGAGAATCGGTTTCCTTTTTTAGAATAATAAAAATCTTAGGACCCATGGAAAATTAGGTAAAATTAAGTAGCAGAGACATGTTTTTCCCCCATGGCCTGTTCTCTTTTCAAAGAAGTATTTGTTATAGTTTGGCAGTGGCTGTGTAAAAGATAGAAATATACAATGGGTAAATGTTTAAATATTTATTATTAGGTCAGCAGGCTTAGCTTTGGTGCTACTGTCCAATAACTAATCCTTTCATTTATGCCTACCTGCTAACTCTCTCGCATTTGCTAGGATGACCTTGTGAGGACAGTTGGTGAAAGTGTTGCACTGGGTGTCTCTGGAACTATAGTGTGGGGAAGCCTCAATTTAACCAGCAATAGGGTAAGTTAAATTGATAAGAAATAGATGAAAACAATTCTACCTCAAAAACGTAAAAGGTATTGAATAAGAAATAAGTACCATGCTTGGCACACAGTAGTAGGTGCTCAATTAATACTGGTTGAATCAAAATATCTTGCATTTATGTAGTCATGTTATAAAGCAGAGAATTTTGTACCTGTTCTTCAGAGGGGAAACAAATTCAGTGAGATTAATTGAAATTTTGGGGTTTACATGGATAGTAAGAAACAATAAAAAAGACTACAATCTCATTCTTTGGACAGTGTGTTAGGTATTTTTTCCTATTAAACCATACTATGTCTCTTCCCAAAAGATCCTCATCAATGTGCTTTCATTCATTCTTTTATTCTTTCTTTCATTCATTCAATTACTGTTTATTGACCATGTAGTTTATTCATTCATTCATTCATTTGTTCATTAAAGGACTGTTTTTTGCAGGGATCAGCAAACTACAACTCATAAGCCAAATCTGTCCTACTAACTGCTTTTGTACAGCTCGTGAGCTAAAAATGGCTTTTATAGTTTTAAATGGCTGAAGAAAAGAAGAAAAATGGCATTTCATAATGTGTGAAAATTACATAAAATTAAAATTCCAGTGTTTATCAAAATTTATTGAAACATTACTCAAGGCCATTACACTGGCTGTTTTCTCTGCCCAAAACATTCTCTCCCCTAGGTAGCTGCATGGCTAAAGTAGATGCAAAGATATTTCAAGAAGGCCTATGCTGAGCTCCCCATTTAAAATTGTAACTTCTCCCTATAGCACCATCTTATCTTTCTTGTTGAACTTTTACTTTCTTTATATTACCTAACCACTACTCAACATGATGACGTGCATTGTCTTCTCCTGCTATAATGTAAGCTACAGGAGGCTAGGGGTCTTGGCCTGTTTTGTTACTGATATAATCCAAGTGCCTAGAACATATTATTAAAAACAATTAGTAATAATAGAAAAGTTGATTGGAACATAATCATGCTCATACATCTAGGTATGTGTCTATGGCAGCTGTGGCTCTACAAAGGCAAAGTTGAGTAATCGTGACTGAGACTGTATGGTTCACAAAGCCTAGAGTGTTTACTGTCTGTGACTTTACAGAACAGTTTGCTGATGCCTGATTTATTAAACAGTTGTTGTTACTGAGTGCCAGGTAATCATTTATATGCTGGAAATACAACAGTGAATAAAACAGTCCTTTGCCATGTAGGTACACTCTCATGAGTGGAAATATAATTTGTATAGATATAATATAATAGGTAGTAATAAATGCAGTGAAAAGCAATGAAGCAGTATAGGAAGGATGGAGAGTGATGGAGTGGCACTATTCTAGATGGGGCAGTCATAGAAGGGGTCACTTATAAGGTTCTATTTGAACAAGACTCTTGGGTACCTGGGGACAGTAAATGCAATATCCTTAAGGATGAATGTGCTTGATATTTTTAAGAAAGAATGACGGAAGCGGATGTGGCTCAAGAGATTGGGCTCCCATCTACCATATAGGAGGTATCAGGGTTTGATTCCCAGGGCCTCCTGGTGAAAGGCAAACTGGCCCACGCGACGAGCTGGCCCTAG
>JAQZBX010046284.1:0-20811 GCA_029593785.1 Cabassous unicinctus | reverse complement strand
ACTGGCACCTAATAGAAGCTTGATAAATATCAATATTATTATTATTATCAGTGACATGAACCATCATCAAGACATTTTTTGGTATCTGCAACTTAATAGTGTTGTAATTTGAATAAAAGTCAAAGAAATTTTTTTGGACATGGATATTAAAATCTTTAGACTCTTATGAGATTTTTTAGCCTTAGCTACTTTTTAACTATTTTCAGTTGAGTCAAGAATGCTTTTTTCTAAAAAGAAAAGGGCTTTTTCTGTATAACTTGGTTCTTTAATATGTTGTATTTGAATAAAACATACTAATGATAATAAAAATAATTTAAAAAGTAAATTTGATTGTTTGCCATTTCTTATCCCTATTCCAAAAGTTTAGAATTTATCAACTCATTTAATCTTCTTATCAGCTTTAAGTCGTAGATGCAATTATTTACAATTTTAGAGATGCAAAATGTGAAACACAAGGAGGTAAGTAACTTTTCCCAAGTTACACAGCTAATATATGCTGTAGAGTCACATATAATCATGTTCGATATGCAGAAACCAATATTTACAAAGTAGATGAATTAAGTGGTCTGTAATCATTTTAACAATGACAACCCAACAAATAGATAATTTAAAAATGCATTAAGTTAAAATTCCCTTAAAATATGCTTTAACTTAATTACAAAATCATTTTGTAGAGGCACAGGATTTTTAGGAATGCATCTAGAATCTAAGACTTCGATGTTTAATTTACATTTTTCTGTATGTTTTTTATAATTCCCTCACATTTTCTTAAATATAGTTTTTATTTAAGTTTTCATCAGAGGAGTCCATATTCCATCTAAATATTTTCAAAGCAATATTAGTTGAAATCTATGACGAAGAGCTAACGATTAAATAGAGATATTTTTATTTCCTTATGCTTTCCTCTTGGCACTTGATTCAGTCTGTTAGTAATCAAATTAAGCATTTTATTATATATGTAATCACACATGTGGAGGATCGCTGAGATCATTTCCCCTATGAGTCACATAGGAAAATTATACCTCAGAGCACAGAGTTGTTAAGGGTCCTTTAATTGGGTTCTAAGGCAGTTTTATAATAGCAAATAAGACACAGTGATGGCCAAGGATCAAAGTGGAATCTAGCTAGGTTTTGGTTGTTTTTCTCTACAATTTTGTTTTTCTGAGCCAGGTTAATGACATTCCTTGGGCAAAAATCCTGTGCCCAGCACTGAGCACAACCCAAGCCAGTCATGATACCACAGCAGCTGCCAAGGGGCCCAATTACCCAGTCCACAGCTGGTTCTCAGCACAGCTGCCAAGAAGGCTCAGGGCACTGATGGTAATCTCACTGCCCTGTGTGCCGTTTGCCCTGACAGGATATGGGAGGAGTACAGTTATTGTTGAAATCTCAGAAGCTGGCCTCTTAACACAGAGCAGAGATGCCAGAGGAATTCTGGCCACGTTCTCAGGAGCCTTGCTCTCACTGATACAGCACCAAAGGGTTTTGGGGAATGGGGGATTCCCACACAACTTTGAGGTCAACATCACTGACAGGCAAAAGGATAGTAATGGAAGAAGGGTCTTCTGCCCTCTATGTGATGGCCTTCCCCTTTCCTTTCCTTTCTAAAGCTTATGAGTATATTTTGTGCCAGACTCAGGCTTACATAACTTTCTAGTGGTTTTTGAACTTATGAAAATTTTTTATTAAATCTGGTGTTTAAGTGATTTTCTGGTGAATCACTGTTCAGCTTTTTAAAAACTTTTCAACATTGTATAATTCCCCTTGGAAGCATAGGCTATTCATTAAAAATTGAGCTTCACAGTTGGATAAAACTGAATTCAATCTTGGTTCTTCCATTTATTAGCCATGTATATATATATATACACGAGATTATATAAATATATATGTTAGTAAATTACATAAACTACTTCTAAATGATTTCTTTATAAAATAAAGAATCATATCCTCCTCAGTTGGGGTAATGAAAATAAACTAACTCAGTCTACTTAAAGTACTCTTCATAGCACCTGACATAGAAACATTCAATAGTGCTATTTTTATTTTGAAAAGTTTGGAACTGAAGAAAGTCATAATTCATTAATCTAATCTTTACTAAATGTATCAAGAATGACTTTTTTCCTAGAAAAAGATGCACATTTTAAATAATATTGAGTAGCAGGTGTAAATGTAAAACAAGCAGTTTAAAATATGTTGATCAACCCAGAGAAGTAAATTTAAAATTAAATTGTATAAATTTAACCTAGATAATACCCCCTTGGTTTTTAGTATCCAGTTGTTGGTTTTAAATTAAGCATACCATGTTGCAACTATTTCTAAAAGGGCAATCACCCCATTATCTCAGATCAAATCAAATGAATCATTGATACAACAATATTGTAATTCTTGAAATAAAATAACAATGCTTACAAAGTGCTAGCTATGTGCCAGGAACTGTTCAATTCCTGTTATATGCATCATCCCCTTTGATCCTCAGAATAAGTCTAAGAGAAAGGAACTATTACTCCATTTAGCAGATGAGGAAATCCAAGCACAAAAATGTAAAGTTACCCATGCTAACAGTTATTAACTGGAAAAGCTGAAATTGTTAGCCAAACTTTTAATGAAATGAGCAAGTTCTTAGTCACACACTTACACACATATAACAGGTAGCAAATTATAAAGGTGTGGGCTGTCCCAGTGATCTAAACTGATACAGAATCAGTGTCACTAAATGCTCAATGTCAAAGTAACTCTGCTCCTGCTAACTTCTCCAGAAATTATCCAGTGTTCAAACCCAAAATGTCTGCTAATAAATTGTGACATGATTTCTATATTACATGGTTATCTATTTCAACACAATCCAAAATTTCTCAACATCATACAGATTTCAGATAAAGCCACTAATTCCTAATATGTTTGTGCGTGTGTGTGTGTGTGTTCTGATGAAGGATGTTATAAAGGATTATCATTCTCTCTCTCTCTCTCTCTCTCTCTCTCTCTCTCTCTTTCTCTCTTTTTCTCCTTTTCAATTCAACAACTGAAGTAAAATTTACAAAATGCCTTTCATGTGGAAATCTTTGAGAATGAAATGGTGCTTTATTCTCCATGAGACTAAAGAGCTACATTTCAGAAAAATATGTTTGAGAACTTGTAGTGTGGGATTTAGCTCTGTCATTTACCAGTATTACGACATTAGAAAACGTACAACTCAGAGTGTTCTAATCCCTGTACAGAGATTCTTCAGTTATTTGATAGCCAAATACAACTTTTTGTAGTGCTCCTCATTGCACTTTTTACCTTCTGATTTCTTATGCTATAGATCAATGGGTTTAGCTTGGGAATCACCACCACATAAAACACTGAAGCAAATTTATCCATGTTTAGAGAATGGTTTGACTCGGGCTGTAGGTTCATAAAAATGATTGTCTCATAAAATATTTTGATAGAAGTCAGATGGGAAGCACAGTTAGAGAAGTCTTTCTGTTTTCCTTCCGCAGAGTGAATCTTCAGGATGGCAAACAGAATGAAGAGATAAAAAATTAGCACAATCAAAAGAGAGCAAAGTGTATTGAACCCAGCAATGATCGATATCATCAGTTCTTTGATGTGCATGTCAGAGCAGGCCAGCGCAATCAAGGGGACATCATCACAGTAGAAGTGGACATCATCACATCGTCACAAAAAGACAAGCAGAATGTTGCCAACATCTGAACAATAACCACAGTGAATCCATAGAAGTATGTGCTAGCAATCATTCGAATACAGAGTTTCCGAGGCATGAGAATGACATAGAGTAAAGGGTTGCAGATGGCAACATACCGCTCATATGCCATAATTGAAAACAATAACATTTCACAAATTACAATTGTGATAAAGCACCACACCTGAGTGGCACAGGCATAAAATTTTATACTTTTAACTTCATGCAGAAAGTTCACCAAGGTGTTTGGAGTGACAGATGAAGTAAAAGAAAAATCAACAAAAGCCAGATAGATGGCTGAGGAAAATATACATGGGTGTGTGGAGCTGAGGACTGATTTGGATTAGCACAATCAAACCAACATTATCCAAGACACTAACTAAAAGGTCACAAGAAAGACACCAAAGAGAATGGCTTGAAGCTCTGGATTATTTGTGATCCCCAAGAGGATAAACTCAGACACTGCTGAGTGATTGCCTTTGGTCATGGTATTCATATACAATTCTTCCACAACAAACACTCCTAGAGCATATTTTCTGAGTATTCGTGACTCTGTAGGCAATTGTCAAGTAGATGTTAGGAGATGGTTCTGACCCACAATAATCTTATGTTGAACACACTCAAAGGAGAATTCTGATTGTTTCTCTCTGTTATTTTCATGTTAGTTTCTTCTTTCACAATACAGAAATGTGTTTTAGGCAGAAATTAGAAAACATGAAATTCTATGGGGATTTTATAAGGTTGAAAGATGATATTTTATTAAAAATTTTATATAATTGAAACATCTGTCATATATATATTAATAAAAGAAATTCATGATTGAGAATTATCTGGCCAAAGATGTCAAAATATTGTTTTTAAATTATTGATATTTGGAACAGTTTAGGTAAAATTCTACTAATCCATTTGAAATTTCTTAATTAAAAGAAATAATAATAAAAAAATTGATCCTAGATTGTGAATTTTTGTTTATGAAAGACAACAAACAATATATTGGATACTGATGATCTCTAGACCATAAATTTGAACAATTTTAATTTTGATTTTTTTCTATGTATATGTAATCCTAGTTTATCTTTAGTTGTAAAAATTCACTATTTGTGAATTGAAGGAGAAGAAAAACCTCAGAAATGTGAATAGCCTAGTTTCTTTGAAATGTGCTTCAGAAAACACACTTACCATGTATCTTCAAACCTATGTAGCTCTTGCTGTCATATTACCAAACTGTCCAGCATCTTCAATCATTTAATTCTCCCGTCTCAATCTGAAACCTGGATTTCCCTTGAAACCTGTTTCTCTCCGAGCCACATCTCTGCAGACTGGTCAATTTGCAACTCTCCACATATTTCAAAACTGGGAGACAAGGTAAGGCATCTGTTTTAGTTTGTCAAAGGGCTGCCAATGAGAAGTACCAGAAATGGGTTGTCATTTAAAAAGCTTTCATTTGGGGTAAAAGCTTATAGTCCCAAGACTGTGAAAAGGCCAAAATGAGGAACCATAAGAGGTGCTTTCTCACCAAAGTCAGTTACTGTTGGTTCTGTTGTCCAGGATTGAAGTGAAGAAAGATGGCCACCGAACTCAGCCTTCCCCTCCAGACTCACCATCTTCCCTTGAGCTGCTTCATAGCCCCAGCCTCTTGGGGGCTTTATGCTTAAGCAATTTTCTAGTCCTCTTTCACATGGCAGGATCAAATATGGCAGCTTCCTTTTCTTATGTCTGACTGTGATGGTTAGTCTAATGTGTCAACTCGGCCAGGTAATTGTGTCCAGGTGTTTGTTCCAGCAAGCACTGGGCTAATTGCAATACAAGAGCATTTATGGACTTCGATCACCAGTGAGTTTACTGCTTAGATGGCTGATTACATCTGCATTAATCAGGGATTTTGCATCATCAATGGGTGACAATTCTATCCAATCAGTTGAATGCCTTAAAAGGGGAAGTGATTTCAACATTCAGAGAGAATTTCCAAGCCCATCGTTGGACAGGCAACTTCTCCCAGAAACTCATCAAGGACCTGTCATCGGACTTTCATCGGAGCCCCTGGTTTGCAGCCTGCCTGCAGAACCTGGACTTGTGCATCCCCACGGTCGTGTGAGAGACTTTTAAAATCTCATATTATTGACAGATATCTCCTGTTGATTCTGTTTCCCAAGAGAACCCTGACTAATACACTGACTGTCTCTCTCTGTGTCTCTGGTTTATATCAGACCAAGTAAGAAGGTGGAAACTCAAATTGAGTCACACCTCACTGATGTAATCTAGTTAAAATGGTCTTTCACCCATAGGAATGGATTAGTTCTCTTTTCGGGATTCATAAAAGAATTTCAAACTGCCACAGCACCATTAAAGCATAGCTTCAAACTTATCACTACACTTTTATTTGAATAAGATGTTTTGAGGTTTATATCTATTTCCATTGTTGTCATTTATAGCTCTCCAGGTTATTCCTTTTTTATTTAAAATTTTTAAGGATACTTAGATTACATAAATGTTAAATAAAAAATATAGGGGATTCCCAGATGCCCCACTCCCCACATATCCCACACTTTCCCACATTAACAGCATCCTTCATTAGTGGGGTACATTCATTGAAATTGATTAACACATTGTGGAGCATTGCCACTAAGCATGGATTACAGTTTACATTGTAGTTTACACTCTCTTCCACCCAATTCTGCAGGTTATGGCAGATATATAAGGGCCTGTATCTGTCACTGCAATGTCTTTCAGGACAATTCTCAAGTCCCAAAAATGCCCCCATGTTATACCTGTTTTTCCCTCTCCCTGCCTTCAGAACTTTCAGTGGCCATTGCCTCCACATCAATAATATAATTTCTTCCATTGCTAGAATCACAATAATTCTATAGTAGAATACAAGTAAGTTTACTTTAGTCCATGGTTCATTACCCAATCCTGATGATTCTGGGATGGTGATGTCCACTCTACCTCTAATTGAGAGGGGCTTGTGATCCCATAGGGCTGATGGATGGGACTCTTTTGCTTGCAGTTGTAGACTCTCTCGGTTCCTTGGTATGGTGGTAGTTCAGCATCACCTCCTTGTTAGTTGTCCTGGATGAGATAAATGAACTAGACAGTAGGTTTTGCAACTCCCTTGAGATTCAGGGCCCAGCTGGCACATGGACATCCCAGAGATTTAAGTCTCTTGGACATATACCTACCAATTCTAGTACTAATTGTAGATTCAAATAGAAGGACAGAAGAGCCATGTGTAGGGAAACCACAAATGAGTCCAATGCTGCCACACTGAGGAGCATAAGTTCCAAAGTAGGGCTTTTGGCAAGGCACCTAACTCCTGAGCTATCTGCCCTGACTATAGTGTCTGGCTATCTCCAGAGCCCTCAGGAGCCCTGCTATTTGAGGTAGTATCTTCTTTGGCTGTCAATGAGATTCTGCTGAGATGTGCAAAAGCGTAACCTCTGGAATGACCTCCTGACTCACTTTGAAGTCTCTTAGCCATATAAACTCATTTCTCTTTGCCCTTTCCCCATTTTGGTCAAGGTCTTTTTACAGTTGTGTTGCTAGTTGATGCTTTGCAGTAATCCCTCAGTGCCAGGGAGGCTTATCCGTGATAGTCATATCCCACACTGGGGGGAAGTTAACGTTTTTAAATGCTGAGTTTGGCTTAGAGAGAGGCCACATTTGTGCAACAAGGAGGCTTTCAGGAGGTAACTCTTAGGTACCCTATAATACTAGATTAAGTTTCAATTTCAAGAGTAAAGTTTCATAAGCACAGTAATCAATATCAAAGGCCCATCAGTGGACCATCCTCCTTCACTAGTCATTGCCTCTGTACTCAGGGGATTCTTGCTGTTCCATTAGGGAATATAGCAGAGCTCCCCAGGATGGGAGGTGGATATTCTTTCTGTTTTTGTGTGAATCTCCACTCACTGTGACAATGCTCCATGAACATTTGAACACATTTATATGCCTTATATATATGCCCAGGTGAGCTTCCTCTCATTTATCCCCCATCGCTGACATACTGCATGAATGATCTTCCCCTGCCACAGTTTCAAACATTCTGTGATCCAAGCCATTTTCAAAAATGAAGCCAATAAAATAGCCATATACAATTAATAAGAAAATGAAATAATAGTGATAGTTTTAAAAATAAAAAATAAAATCCAAAAAAAACATTTTTAAAGTAGAAAAAAAATCTTGGATAATAAAAAATAATGAAAAAACATTTAAAAAGTTTTTTTGACATTTTGTCCTTCATCATTGTAAGATCTGTTTTACTGTATGTACAGTGACATTTTCTTCAGTTTATTTCCCCAGTGTTTTACTTTTTTCAGTTTGTCTTCAAATTAGTTTTAGGTTATAGAAAAGTCACATTCCTTTTTATTCACAAAAGATTTTACCACCAAGAATATTCTATCCCTCTTCCAAAATCTTGTTATCAATGCCCACGAAGGCCATACATTTTAAAATATATCTTTTCAGATTCATGATATCTTATTATCAGTTACTCCACTAACAATCCACTTGGATTTCCTACATCCATGACTCCATCTTGGACCTTGTTTCATCCAGAAATTGATCAATGTCTGCAAACTTTGTCCATTCCTTTTATACCTTGTTTGTGACACTACAAATTTTAATTTATTCACTCATATCACTATTCCTTAAACCTCATTAATTATTTCTTATCAATTATATCACTTTCTTAAATCAATTCTTTCCCTACACAGCTTAGATTCCATGATTTATTATTGCAATTACCCTTGGCAATGCAACTTTTCTTACTATATTTCCCTCCAGACACACCAAAATTTGGTATTTGAGGAATTTGCTCTTACCAATCCGACATAAACTACCAAGAACACAATCCATGCAAAAGTGAGCAATTAGAAAATTAACATGTTCAAAATCAGATAGTCATTTACAATTGTTTTTTCTGAATAAACTTTCTGTTCCCCAGTCTGTGTTACTATTTCAGACCCTTTGACTTTTTTTCATCCTTTCCCATAACACTCCCCTCAGTTGACATTTCAGTAGATGTCAATAATTCTAATATCAGAGGAGAATTTAAAGTAGGAAAATGGAGAAATTTTAAACTCCTTGTCACTAGTTGCAAAAACCTCCCTGCTTCCACATCTATCCTTTCCAATATTTGGGCAGACAGTGTTTCCTTTCTAATAATTAAAGTTATATTTCGGTTCCCATACTGTTTGTGTCATATAATATTCTCCCTCTTTAATCCATCTTTCCCATCAATCTAAAAACAATATATATGCAAAAAGCTTACCAGTGACCTTGAATTTCTTTTCTTCTACCTTTACCTCTTTTACCCATTAGTTTCTCTTCACTCCTGTAAGAGCAAACATCCTGGAAAAGTCACTAACACTCACTTGTTCCCTCATATTTCTATCAATGTATTGTATTCTGATGAATTTCCTCAGCATTGCAATGCAATGACTCTTACGAAGTTCACCAACACCCTTCTTATTCCCAAACTCAATGAAGTCTTCTTAGTTGACTTCTACTGTAGCACAGGACACCATTCAAATCACCTTTCATCTAGAAAACCAATATATTTTGGTTTCAAAGTCAATAGAACCTATTTGTTTTCCTATATATCTGTCTACTTGTATTCTCCCTTGGTGGCTCTGCTTCTTTTGTGCTCTAAGTAATGCTAGTATTTCTGAATTTTACCTTAAACCAACTCATCTCCATTTTGTACACTCTTGTTGAGAAGTCTCATCTAACGCTATGAGAACAGTTGTCATGTATATGCCAGTAATGCATAAATCTAATTTACTAGGCCAGTTTTATCCTATGAGCTTTGCATACATGTACCCAGCATCTTCCAAGACTACAATTAGCTATTTCAGAGAAACCAGAATTGATCATGTTTAAAAGAGAATTAATCAATTCAAAATCCACTCTACTACACACATATGCCTTGGCACATATATTCTGTAGATCACTGATGAAACTTGTCATCTTTTAACCAGTCATCCAGGTAAGAAACCAAGAAAACATATTTCATATATCCTTCTACCTTCTATCAATGATGAACTAATTCCTGAAGAAGACCACTAACAATTTAATCTCTTTCTAAAATATGTCTAATTCTTCCATCCCGCATATTCTTTTAATTATTTAGTGCTTTACCACAACTTTTCTGGATTAATGCCTTCTAACTTTTATCCTAGCCTCCAACCTTGCCACAGTCTCATGTTTATGCCAGCTTGAATATACTTTCTAATATCAAAATCTTACCTTGTTGTTCCCATTGTGACATTAATATAAACTTGACCTCTGTAGGGCAGCTAATTCAATCCTTGCTAAACAAGCTCCTGTTTTTCTAGACAAGTGTCATCTCTTGTGGCTCCTTCATGCAATATCCATTCTCCATCCATGTTTCATAGCTTCAGTTTCTCATTTATGACAATGGATTTTGTACATAATTTGGTCAGAATACACCTTCTTTATCTTCACCTCTCTACTTGGCTACTTTCTTTCTACTTATTTTTCAGTTCTCAGATGAAATTTCCCTTTCTTCCAGATGCAGGGATCGAAAAGGCCTCTGATAAAGTAGTACACACAACAATTCATCCATCTCTTTACTAGTGTATATTTTACTCTAATTTCAAATTCTTGATATAGAAAGATGGTGGTATATTTTCCCTAGTACCTAGCACGAGGTGGCATTTAGGAGGCCCTCCAAAAGTACTGATAGAATAATTGAATGAATGAATCTGAGATTTGTGTTAATCCAAACTCTTTCCTACTACCTTCATTACCTTGAATATTTTCCACCATATGCTCTCTTTGTGTAATCCACAACAGAATCAAATAGAGCTCAATAAACCTTGAAACAAGCTCTGTGAGTGACAACAGTATTTAACATTGCATTTCAGTATTGTTAGTACATTTTGAATGATTTGTTTGTCCAACAAGAACCTTTATCTTGCATTACATAATTTTAAACAATTTTTGAAAAAAATTATGATATCTTACAAACATGAGCTGATCTTTTGAGATCCAATTTGCCTAACAGCCATGAAACAACCACTTCAAATGGCAGAACATTTTGCAAAGTCTAAGCATAATAACAAATTATTCATTAATGGTAAAGGTCATTTTAACATCTGAGAGAACAACTTAAAAATGCTTAATTATATTTGGTTTGCATTTTATACTTTAATATGAGTTTTACTGAATTTATAAATGTTAGTAAGAGGTCATGGAATGGATTAGGTCAAGGTGAAATAATTTGCTATTGGACTTTCAAAAGTTATTAAGTAATGAATTGGATTACAACAAAATCTCAACTCTAAGTATGAAACTCAATAATAAGTTGAACACTAAGCAATTGATAATTAAGCCATGAATTCCTTATTGGCCTGGAGATCCATATACTTCAATCTAAGATAATTATTTTGCTTGAAAGTTCTGTTTGAAGAGGGATAATAGTTAAAATTAGCTTCATTTTGTTTCATGCAACTGACGAAAAGTGTTTAAAAGCATTCTAATTATAAAGAAATTAATACTCTTTCTTTTACAACCCTATAATAAACCATGTTTACCCCTTTCTATACACACACGATAAACAGAAAGATGTACAGGTAGAAGAATCAGAGCCAATCACTTCTTTTTACCCAACAAGCAAACAGAAGTTCAATTTTACTGGACGTGGATATTTTACCTAAGACACACTGATCTTCTGGTTTTGCATAATACCAATCTGTTTCACAGAATTTTAAAAAATAAAAAAATAAATAAAAATAAAAATCTTAAATGTTAATTGTATACTTACAAAATCTTTTTGAATTTTCAGTTCTGACTAATCCATAATGTTTAGACTAGTTGTGGGTTTTCCTTAGAGATAGGAGAAAAAATTCAAGAAAGCTTAAAAAACATCTATCAGGACGCAACAATGGGCTTCTGATGATATGTTTATTGATTGTATTCGGAAGATATTTTAAACTTTTTTCCTTCTATCAATACCCAAAAATTTATTTTCGTGATTTTCTTTTAGGGCTAATTGAATGATTTTTTTTTTCCTTTCTACAATTCATTCTTTGATCATTATTTTACATCTATATATTGCTGTGTAACAAAGCACCCCAGAACATAGTGGCCTAAAACAGCAATAATTTATTACTTCTCATGGTTGTGTGGGATAACTAGACAGTTCTACTCTACGTGGTGCCAGCTTGGACAGTAAGATGGCTGTAAGGTGAAAGATGATCTCAACTGGTGGCTGACATTTCATAAGACTGTCAGCTGTAGAGCCTTGTTCCCTCTCCCACTCTCATGGTAACCTACAAAATATTGCTTCAGAAGAAGAACAACATTTACAGAAATCAAAGTTTGACATAACCATGGCCTTAGCATGTACCTCATCACCAACAATCAGATGGTTTGACAGAAATTTGAAATGGAATATTGATGGCTCAACTAAGTCACCAGCTCAGAAGACCTTTCTCTGTTGGAGCACTATCCTTTAGGGTAAACCGTGGGTTCTGCACCAATAGCACTATAGGCTAAAATATATCCAATAACATAAAATCATGGCTCTGGAATCTAAGAAACATTAGTAGGATTAGCTCTTCTCAACTTTTATTTATTTTTTTTAAAGAGGTACCAGGGATTGAACCCAAAATCTTGTACATGGGAATCAGGAACTCAACCACTTGAGCTATATCCACTCTACTCCATCTCTTCTCAATTTTATACCCTATGAGACTCCATTTCAGATTTTTTGCTCCCTATTCTCACAAAGTTAGGCTCTGCTTGATTATAAATTTGTGGTTACAGAATGACAAATATTTCCACCAGGTCACAAAATGTTTTTTTTAATAAACTGATATCTGTGACTACCTCATGCCAGGAGATCAGCAGGCAAAAGGAAGGATTTAGTGTGCTGGCTCAGATAATTAACACTGATTGACATGAAAAGTTAGAAGCACAATGGGCCAGGAATAGCATATCTGGAACATAGGGATTCATAAGGAGATCACTTGATAATTTTATGCCCACTGTTATAGGTTGAATTGATTGTGTCCTCCAAAAATATATGCTTAAGACCTAATCCCTGGTCTCATGAATGTAACTTTATTTGAAAATAGGGTCTTTGAAATTGTGACTAGTTAAGATGAGGCCAGACTCGATTGTGGTGTGCCCTTAATACAATATGAATGGTGTCATTTTAAGTAAAGGAAATCTGGACACAGGAACAGACAAATAACAGGTGAGAAGGGCATGTGAAGAGAAAAGAGAAGGAGATTGGAATGATGCATCCACAAGCCAAGGAACATCATCAGGTGTCAGTAAGCACCAGCAACTAAGAAGAGGCAAGAAATAGTCTCCTGTACAGGTTTCAGAGAAATAATGGCCCTGCTAACAGTTTGATTTTGGGCTTCTAATTTCCAGAACTGCTAGAAAATAAATTTTGGTTGTTTTAAGTCACCTGGCTTATGATGCTTTAATATGACAGTTTTAGGGAGCTAAGACAGATTTTAGTGCCAGGAAGTCAGGTACTGCTGCAATAAATGCATAAACATTTGGAAATGGCTTTGGATTTGGGTAGTGGGTAGAAGACTTTTGAAATTCTTGATAGAAAAACCTAGATTGTGTTGAAGAGATTGATTGCAATATGACAAAAATAAGGATATTAAAGTCAGTTCTGATAAGGGCTCAGGAAGAAGTGAGTTTAGCTGTAATAAAAGCTTCTATCCTCTTAAAGAGAATAGAAGTGCTTATATCATGAGCAAGATGTTGCTAGAAATATGAATGATAAAAGTGCTTCTGGTGAGGTCTCAGATGGAAGCAAGAAACATGTTGTTGGACACTGGAGGAAGGGAGATAATTGTCGTTAAAGTTTTATTTGTGTAACTCCAAAGCCTTTCCAACCATGATAGCTTGAGTGTAATTTTTTCTGTTACCTTATCTCATTCAAAATTCAATATGCTGCTTTTCAGTCCAACAATAAACTCAGAAATAGTCCAGAACTCCTTAAAGCAACTTTTGTGAACCCGATAACATTTAAAATTATATGGATATTAAGAAACAGTTTGTATGCAGTATTTTAGTCCCTCTGAGACATTTTTCTTGTACTACATCATTTTTAACAAACAGTACAACATAATGATATATTCAAGAACAGGAAATTATTTAAAGCTTAGTGTTTGGGGACCAAACATGATTTCCCTTACATTTTAGGCTAAGGAAAACTACTTGAATTAGTCATTCATTTTTTTAATTAGCTAATAATAGAATCAAGAGTAGGGGAATATTTTAATAATTTCTTATGGGAGAGAGATTTGATAAATTGCTATAATTGCTTGTATAAAGTGTTATATTAGATATAATTTTGTGCTTTCATATTGGTTTTATATTACATTTATGAAAAATTTAAAATAAAAGTTCAGTTTTGGGTCTTGTATTTAGTAGTAGTTCATGGAAACCATTTGATAAAAGTGAATTTCCTGATTGGTAAAGTAAAAATGTTACATTACAAAATGTCTGATTCTAGACATGAGATGCAATATCACTAAGTGCTATAATAGAGTACCATTCAAAACTTGCTTCTGGTCAAAATTTTTAGTATTGATTAATTCCATTTTATTAACCTTTACTTTTATATTTTCTGCTTGCTGTATCTTATTTAAAATATCTTTGCCAATGGCACAAACTTTCTCCTTTGTTTTCTTGTAAAATTTTCAAATAAGATGAATATTCTTAAGTGTCTATTGAACATGCTGATCTAGAGAAAACTTGAAAACATAGGAATACTTTGTTTGGTGTAGTACTATATAGATAGAGTAGCTATATTGGAAAGGCTAAAATGAAAATGAGAAATGAAAAATGGATATAATGAATAAAGAAATCTCTTTGAAGAACTTTGGCTACTGCTGTAGTTGAGGATTTTTTTTAAAAAAATTAAACATATATTAAATATGTATAAAACAGTAGAACATCTCTTAAGTCAAAACAAAACAAAATATCATCATCAATAATATTTTCAAGTTTCTCTTTTCAGTATTGGTAATAAAACATAAACAAAAAACTATCTTGGGCCTGTGTGCATTTTTAAATAGTGTAATCTCAAATTGTTGCAATAAAATCAACTAAAGCTTTTTGAATGATTGTTAAGACAAATACTTTACTTTCTTGTTTAGTGGATGTCTTATTTTCCTATCTGCTAAGATGCATATCCTGTAATGGACTGGCTTTATAACAGAAACTCATTGGCTTATGGTTTCAGAGGCTAAAAGGCTTGCTTCCTCCTGGGGATGTTATCTGCACGTTTTCCAGCAGTCCTTGAAGTTCCTTGGTTTTTCCTCATCACATAGTGATATCCTTTCTTTTCTCATCCAGATTCTGTTGACTCCAGCTTCTGCTCCTCCATGTGGCTTTCTCTTCATAAAGACTCCAGTAATAGGATTGAAGCCCAACCTCATTCATCTGGGCCAGAACTTAACTAAAATTAACATCTTCAAAAAGTACTTTTTATAATGGTTCACATGCACAGGAACAGAGGAATGGATTAGGATTAAGAAAGTGTTTTTATTTTATCCTCTGAGGTACATAATTAAACCCACCACAGTGGATTAATAAAAAGAAGTTATTTTGAAAGGAAAATGTAATAATTTTAGTATCAAAGATGGGATGAAAAGCCAGAAACAATGGAAGACTGATATACACTAGAATTAAGAGCCTTCCAAAGATGATGGTGACTTCTGATGAATATGAGTTGACACAGTTGACAAAAAGGGGATTAAATAAACAGAGTCAAGCCTTAGGAGAGAGTGTGGAAGTACAAAAAGTGCTATGGAAAGAAACAGTTTAAAGCAACAGAATTGCAGGACCTGACTAATTTGTACTGATGGGTATTCAGGAAATACTTATAAAAGTGAATCTACATATTATTGCAACTGTATAGAAATTATGGATGGACAGAGGATAATTCATTGACATAAGGGCTTTCATCCATTCAGGATGCAATATTTTGGCAAGAATACCTGGCGCTTGTCCTAACAATTTGTTGGTATGGCTACTTAACCCCTATACTCATAGATGTACTATAATAAATGTATTAGAAAAGTCAGAACATCTTTTTGCATAGTAATGAAGAAATAGGGAGAAGATTGAGGGATGTAGGAATATGATAATGAATTTATTATGTGGAAATTGAAGCCTCATTATCTGACTATATTTCTGAGGAAGTTGCAGAAGACTATTTATTTAGGCAATAAGGAATATATTGGCAGGGGGACTGATAAATTTTTTGAGGTTCGGTTAAGGCTGTACTCTTCAGCTAGTATTTATGGTATATGAAGCCAGGACCATCTGATCCCCAATATCAGTGCAGATGTTGGAATTCCAGAATGGCAGTGGCAAGGGGAATGTGATATTGGTATTAGGCTACAGGACCTGATTGAGCTGCAATTAAGGTGCTTGACCTGAAAGGTTCTTTGATGATGGGTTATGGAAAATGGTACCTTGGGTTAAGACAGATGGGCAGCTAAGATGCTCAATTTGTATAGGTAGAAATAATATGGAGCTTGACAGAGAGCTTAAAATTACAATGACAGTAGAAAATTCTGTTCCCTCAGATTTTCCAAAATTAAGCTAGTACATAGATCCTGAGTCTCTCTATTGAAATGAGAATTGGATCCCTTTGAATCAGGACCTTTCCAAATCATAAGAATTATATGCACCAACTATTTTGCTGATCCTTCCCAAAGGAAAACACCAGCAATTTGGATATAAACATATACAGACTTTGGAAATTTCATATTTCATACTGGGGAATGATGTTTTAGCATACTTATTAGTACAGTGGTTTCATTAACGGTCCCAATTAAAGGCCTTTCTTTAACCATTCCTTTTCTTTTTAAATCTGTGGTCCTCTCCTTCTCTGCCTCTAGGTTCAGTCATTGATTTGTGTGTACAATGTTCTGGTAACAAACAGAGGCTTAAAATTTCTAGTATGTCTCAGCTTCCTGTCTTGCTCTTCTCCCTTTGCCAGAACCACAAGCCCATGCTAGCCCACTGTAGAAGAGTAGAGCATGTGGAGTTGTGCCAAGTTTCTCAGCCATCCCTCAGGCAACTCATTTATTAAAGATAAAATATGCATACTCAAAATTTTAAGAAGAAAAACTTTATTGGCAAAGCAGAATTTCTGGATACTTCTTAGTTGTTTGAATTGTACTAAACTGGATGAGACCGTAGAATATTTTATCATAGTTTCTAGACAATGCTTGAGTACAGATGTGTGAGACAAATCTTCCTTACAGAATTCCAAAAAGTAAACATAGAAGGAATAATGAGGGAAATAGAATATTAGTAATAGAATTGCAAAGTAAAAATAGCTTCAGACCACATCCACTGACTAATGTTAAAAGTAGAGGGCAAAGCGTTAAGAGATCATTTGAGGCTACCATCATTGATTGTGAAGGCCACTTTTTTCATATATTTTACCATATAAATGTGTTTTTCTATATTTTATGCAATTTTATTTTGTTTATAATTAAAATCAATCCAGTTTTTGTGTAAATACTAGAGAACTATACTGAAACCAGCTCATATCATTTCTTGCGATCCAATTATGCTCATCTTTTCCCAACTACACATTCAGAAACATTTCATTGTGTACTTAAAATTGACTATGCGGGGAATATTTAGACTAAGGAAATCAGCAAATGCTTCAGATCAGGGCTTAATATTTTTATTTTTCAAGGAGCTGGTTGTTAAACAGTTAACACACAACTAATTCCCCTCCCTCTTCAACATTTTTATACATTATTATATATGATATTTTAATAGGTTTTACTGTTGCAATAACAAATATCTCTCATTGTAATATCTTTCTGGAAACTAATATAATGATAAATTTATTTAAAATATCTCTGCTATTAGATACCACAATGCTAATGTTGTGGACTTAAGGCCATAATAAAATTATGAAAATAAATGCATTTAATTATTTTTCAATTTGCCCAAAAGGGGTGCTACCTAAATATATTGCATATCTTAACAGAAAAATTATACATGGCTCTTAAAAATAAATGTAAGCAAAACATGCTTACATTTATTGACATTAAAACAGTATAATATATTTAGTTAAAAAGAGAATTCTGCTATATAAGTTATATAATAATGTTTTTTTTTCAGGTTGTATTTCTTTAAGGCTTTATTGAGGTATAATTTATATAGAATATAAATTAACCAATTTTAAGTTTATAATTTGATGAGTTTTAACAAATTTTTAAATTGCATAATCACTACCACAATCACAATGACATTTCCATCTTGCCCTAAGTTCACTCCCCTGGCAGTCAGTCTCCTCCTACAGTACCTGGCTATCACTCATATTTCTGAGAATACAGTTTTGCCTTTTCTAGACTTTCATATAGATAGAACCATACAGTGTTCTTTCGTTTCCAGCTTTCCTTTTTACTTAGCAAATTTTCTTATGATTCATTCATTTTGTTACATATTTCTGTTAACGTATCTATTGCATTATATGGACATACCATAATTTCATCAGTTGATGGCAACTTGGACCATTTCCACATTGAGGCTATTATGAATTAAGCTGCTGTATACATTCCAGTAATAATCTTTGTTGAAGATATGTTTTGATTTTTTTGCATGTAAATACCCATGAGTGGGATTGTTATTTAGTATATAAGATCTATATGTGATATAATAAATAACAGTAAATCTGTTTCCAGTGGCTGTTTTGCCTTCTCCCAGTGTTGCAATTGTTCCACAACTTTGTTAATACGTGCTATTAAGAGTCGTTTTAATTTTAGCTTTTCATTGTAGCAATTTATCATTGCAGTTTTAATTTGCATTTCCTTGATGATTAATGATGTTGGATAGCTTTTTCTGAGCTTCTTTGCCATTTGTATATCTCCTTGGATGAAGTGACTAGTCAAATCTTTTGCCTATTACTAAAATTAAGTTGCTTGGCTTAATGCTTTGTAAAAAAATTTTCCTTTAAAAAAAAAGGTTCTGGATGCCGGTCCTTTATTGGATATGTGTTTTGGAAATATTTTATTTCAATTGTGGTTTGTTCTTTCATTTTCCAAAATGAGAAACAAAAAGTTTTAATTTTGTAGTAATCAATTTTTTCAGTCTTTTCATGCTTTCTCTTGTGTCCTGTCTAAGAAATCTGTGCATAAGCCAAGTCCATAAAATGTCTTTTTGTATTTTACTATAGAAATTTAAGTTTTACTTTTAAAAATCAGTTTTATTGAGATTTATTCGTACACTATTCAATCCATCCTAAGTGTACAATCAACTGCTTTCAGTATAATCACAGAGTTGTGCATTTATCAAGAATGAATGATAAACTATGAAACTGAATGACTAACTGATATTTATATATTAACCTGCCATGATCCACAAATCAAAGACAAAACCAAAAAGCTTAAATTGTGTATACCAAATGTTAATAATAGTTATATTTGTGTGGCATTATGGTTGATTCATTAGAGGATCAGGGGATCAAATTCCACATTATATTATATGAAATATCCAGTTTAAAAATTTACAAAGCCGTCAAAGAAGGAGAACATCATGACCCATAAACAGGGAGTTATTAAGTTAGACACTGGATCTTAGGGGCCTAGAGACCAGTGTTAGCAAAAACATCAAAGAAGTTATGGTAAATATGTTTAAGATACTAAAGGGAATTTTGTTTAAAGAATCAAAAGACAGTATTAATAGAATGACTCATCAAATAAAAATAAAGACAAATTATTGAAAATTTGGAATATTGGAGTTGATAAATATAACTGATTTTTTAAAAAAGGTACTTAGATGTACTCAAGAGCAGATTTAAGCTGGCAGAAGAAAGAATTAACAGACTTGAAAATAGATCAATAAAGATTAAGATGAAACCAGAAAGAAAATGAAAAAAATGAGCAGATACCTGTGGGGCACCATGGATCACTCTGACATGCTTAATGGGAATTCCAGAAGGAGAGAAGAGAGGGGGAAAAGGGCAGAAATAATACTTGACAGAGTAATGACTGAAAAGTTCCCAAATATGATGAAAAATATTAATACATGTATCCAAATACTTCTACAAAAATTCAAGTATGAATATCACAAAGGAATCCAACATAAGCACATCTTTAGCCATGTTAAACTGGCTAAAGAGAGAAAGTAAACCTTGAAAGCAGCAAGAGAATAGGACTCATCACATACAAGGGAACCACAATAATAAGAAAAGCTGGTATCTCATCAGAAATAATAGAAGCCATGAAAGAGTGGGACAACACATTGAAAGTGCTGAAAGAAACAAATTAACAAGCAAAAATTCTATATCCAGCAAAATTGCCCTTCAAAAAAGAAAGTGAAATGAAGACATTCATTGATAAATTAAGATTAATAAAATATGTTGTTACCAGAGCTACCTCTCAAGAATTATTAAAGAAAGCTCTTCAGGATACAAGGAAATTATATCAGACAGTAATTCAAATCCACATGAAGAAATACAGAATGAAGGAAATGTTGATATGTAGATAAATTAAAAAGACCGCATGCATATATTTTTCTCTTTTCTTCTGTTAACTGATTTAAAATAAATTTAACAAAAATTAAAAGATCAGTGTTTTTTAATTAATTAGTCTTATTGTAGATGTGTTTTGGCCTACAACATGTAAAGAAGTAATACACATGATAGGGTGATAATGAATTGTCAGAGGATAGCCTCAATTTTTTTTGGAATTAGGTTATTATTGAACCATTTTAATTTAAGATGCATATTGTAATTCCCAGATCAACAAAATAAATTTAAGAATATAAATCAATATTGTAATAAAAATCCAAGAAAGGATTTAAAATGGTATATTAAGTTAGATGTAATTTAGATTAGGGAAGGCATAAAATGAGCAATACAGGAACTACAACATAAACTATATAGAAAACAAATAACAAAATGAAATATGTAAATCTTACCATATTTTAATTACATTAAGGGCAGTTGGATTAAAAATTCCACTCAAAATGCAGAGATTAACAAACTAGATCCAAATAAGATCCAAGTACGTGTTATCCATGAGAAATACACTTTAGATTCACAGACAAAAATGAGTTCAAAGGTAAAAGATGGAAAATGACATACAATATAAGTAGCA